>VXAU01003115.1:132607-194646 GCA_013399695.1 Formicarius rufipectus | reverse complement strand
AAGGGGCGTGGCTACATGGGCGGGACTAGATGTGGGCCTATATGGGCGGAGCCAAATGGGCGGGGCTATATGCTGGGACTATATGGGCGGGATTATATGGACGGGGCTATATGGACGGTGCTATATGGGCGTTGCTACGGGCGGGGCTGTATGGGCGTTGCTATGGGCGGGGCTATATGGGCGGGGCTATATGGGCGTTGCCAAAGAGGCGTTGCTATGGGCGTTACCGTGGGCGGTGCCCCGGGCATGCCCGTACCGTGTGCATGCGCGCTGGCGGCGCGGGGCATGGCGGCCATGGCACGGCCCGCCGTGGTGCTGGGCACGATGGAGATGGGCCGGCGGGCCGGCCCCGAGGCGAGCGCCGAGCTGCTCCGCGCCTTCCTGCGCCGCCGACACCGCCTCCTCGACACCGCCTTCATGTACGCGGGCGGCGAGTCCGAGCGCATCCTCGGCGCGCTGCTGCAGGGAGGCGGTGAGCCCGGTACGGCTGCGGTGGGTGCCCTGAGGGGAAGGGGCTCCCTCGGGGCTCGCTGTGTGGGGAGAAGGGGATCTTCCCTGAGGAGAAGGGTGTTCCATGAGAAAAAGGATCTTCCTTGAGGAAAAAGATCTTCCTTGTGAAGGGTCTTCCTGAGGAAAAGAGTCTTCCCTGCAAGGCTAATACTGTCCCTGAGGAGAAGGGATTTCTCCTCGTTCCCTGAGGAGAAGGGAATTCCCCGGGGTCCCTTCCATGAGAAGAAGGGTCTCCTCTGCCAGGCTGTCACTGCCCCTGAGGAGAAAGGACTTTCCTGGGCCCATTCCTCAAGGAGTAGGATCTTCCCTGTGGAGAAGGGACTCCCTGAGGAGAAGGGACTTGCCTCAGGACTGGTTCCCTGAGCAGGGTCTCCCCTGCCCGGCTGACTGTCCCTGAGGACAAGGGCCTCCCTCAGGGTCTATTCCTTGAGGAGAGGGGTCTTCCCTGCTGGGCTGACTCCCTGCCCGAGAAGAAGGGACATCCTCCAGGCCCCTTCCCTCGGGATAAGGTTTTCCCCTGCCAGGCTGATGCCATGCCTGAGGGGAAGAGATTCCCCTCCTAGGGCTGAGCCCCAGACTGAGGAGAAGCCCTTCCCTCTCCAGGACAGACCCCTAGTCCCTGCAGAGTCCCTTCCAGGCTGAGGTGGCTCCCGAGGGACCTTTCCTGCAACGCCTCCAACGCTTCTCCCTATTTTCCTCCTAAAGGTGGGAATTCCTTGCTCATTCCTTCTTTCCCTGCCAGTGGAAGTGGCCACCAAGGCCAACCCGTGGGATGGGAAGACGCTGAAGGCGGAGAGCGTGCGCTCCCAGCTGGACACATCCCTGGAGAGGCTCAGGAGGACGAGCGTGGAGCTCTTCTACCTGCACGCCCCCGACCACAGCACGCCGGTGGAGGAGACGCTGCGTGCCTGCCACGAGCTGCACAAAGAGGTAAAGGGGAGGGTCCAAGCTGGGCAATCTGTCCTTGATTCCCTCCTTCCCACCGCTTTCTTTTCAAGCCGGGCCTGCTCGTTGTGCCCCCTGCAGCGCTGGGTTTGTGCAACACCGGGAAGAGGAGGCAGAGGCCAGAGGGAGGGAGGAGCTCACGTGCTGCACTTTGTTCCCAAAGGCTCTTGGAAGCGTTGGAACATCTGAACTTTGCTTCCAGCCCTGCTGGCTGGCTGGCTGGGTTAGGGTTAGTACTGGTAATGGGTGAAGAATGCCTCAATTGCATTCATCGGATGTGCCATTTAAATGAGAGGGTGTGAACTTCAAATGAACAAAAAATGGGAAGTATTTTTGTCTGGTCCTAATAGTTTATTGGAAGAGGTGGACAGGGATGAGCACTCTAGACTAAAATTTGGTGACTCCTTTTCACTCCATGCATCTTGCACTGTCTGGATCCAAATGAACTTGTAGGCACTGGAACTTAATTTCCCTTTTATTCCTCTGCAGGGAAAGTTTAAAGAACTTGGTCTATCGAACTATGCAGCGTGGGAGGTGGCAGAAATCTGCACCATCTGCAAGTACAACAACTGGGTGATGCCAACTGTGTACCAGGTGAGGTGTCACTGTGGGGAAATACCTCAGATTTGGGGGTCCCAAATCTTGTACCAACCTCGAGTGTGTCAGATGTAAACAGAGAAGGAAGCTGCTGCAGTTAGCCTGGGAAGTCAATCACTGAGGTTGGAAGAGATCTCTAAGGTAGAGTCCACCCTGTGCCTGATGCCCACCTTACCAGAGCTCTGAGTGCCATGTCAGTCCTTCCTTGGACATCCCAGGGGTGGGGACTCCAACCCTCCCTGGGCAGCCCCTTCCAGGGCCTGACCACCCTTTCCATGTCCTTTCAGGACACACATGATGAGGACTCTGAGCGAGGTCACTGCTCAGAAACACCAGTGTGTGTTTGTTGCTGCAGTCAGTGACTCCCCCGACCTGGAACTTAAAGCAATCCTCCAGAGCATCTGTCCCTAAGCAAATCATCACCTTGGGTGACCTGAACCCCCTCTTGTGGATAGGGATTGTCAGGGAAAGGTGGGAAAAGGCTGCTGCTCTGCCCTGAGCTGGTGTTTGAAGCTGTCTCCCCCTCTTGGTGCAGGGTATGTACAACGCGACCACGCGCCAGGTGGAGGCCGAGCTCTTCCCCTGCCTGAGGCACTTCGGGCTGCGGTTCTACGCCTACAACCCCCTGGCAGGTACAGGGGTGGGCCATGGCCAGGTTTTGGGGGCAAACCCAGTGAAATGGGGGCTGTGCAGAGCCAGCCGAGCCCTAAACCTGCTGCTGCTCTTTGCAGGAGGGCTCCTGACTGGCAAGTACAAGTACGAGGACAAAGACACGCGCCAGCCCACGGGGAGATTCTTTGGGAACGACTGGGCTCAGGCCTACAGGGACAGGTATGCTTGGAGTGCCAGACCAGGAATGGCTGCATTAAAGAACCAAGCTCATCATCAGGTCAGAGGAAGGAGAGCTGACCAAAGTTTGTGCAGGGATTATGTCAGTACATGTGGCTGGGGCCGTGGCATGTGATTGAGCTCTGCAGGGTGGTTTTTAGGCTCAGCTTCCCCGTGACTTACAGGGGAGATTGCAAAAGTCCTCAGAGGCCAGAAAGAGTTGCATGAGGCTTCCTTTTGGTTGGAATACACATGCACCCCCCACTAGAGGTCTCAAGGGCAATTTCTTTCTTTCCGTGCAGGTACTGGAAAAAACACAATTTTGAGGGAATTGCCCTCATAGAAAAGGCTCTGAAAGAGGCTTATGGCTCCAACCCCCCCAGCCTGGCCTCGGCCGCGCTGCGCTGGCTCTACAACCACTCCAAACTGCAGGTGAGAGCTCCCTGGCCATGCCCAACAGCCTGGGCACTGCTGCCAGCCCTGGGCAGCTGTCCTGGCACACCAACAGGGGCTTTTCAGTGTAGTTACCCTTTAATCTGCATATCCCACGGGACCATGGCATTCCAAAGGGAGTATTGGTGTATGGACTCTGCCAGGCTGCCCGAGTGAGTCAGCTGTGTGTCCCCCATGGTATGCTGGGTGCTCAGGGCTGGAAGAAGTGGGAGATTTTAAGTGCTAATTACTGGAGTTTTGGCTTCCCACCCACTCAGCACTGGCTTTTCCTTGGACTAGGAAACTACTAGTTATATTCCCCATCTCCCCCAAATATTCCTGTAGCCCATTAGAAAGTAGGATTTGGGAGCTTTTGAGGACTTGGCATGACTTGGAGGTGTCCTGGCCTTGTGACCAGAACCTTGTGGTGTCAGTTGTCTAAATCCTGGATGTTCTCCAGTAGAAATCTTGGGAGGTGAACCAGGTTTCTTTTGGGACTGGCAGCATCTCATCTCTCTTCCCAGGGTTCTCTTGGAGATGCAGTGATCATTGGGATGTCCAACATGGAGCAGCTGGAGCAGAACCTGAACTACAGCGAGGAGGGCCCTCTGCTGCCAGCCGTGGTGGAGGCCTTTGATGCTGCCTGGCACATGAGTGCCCACGACTGCCCCAACTACTTCCGTTAGGGATTGGGGCAGGGGGGTGGAGAGCAGGGCACAAGGCTCTGGAAGCACCCAAGAGGGGCTTCCCACCCTGCCCTTTGATCCACCTGCAAATGGGTTGAGATGTTTTCCTGAATTAATGAAGCTTTGTAGGATCCACGACCACTGCCATGCCAGGCCGTGCCTTAGTCATTCCTCCCTGCCAGCCCTTCAGCAGCTCCCAGTAGTGTAATTAAAGCTGCACTTGATCAGGAAAATGAGCACTTTGATGGGGTGAAGGCCCCAGTTCTGCTTTAATGTGAAATCTTAAATAATGATGTACAAGAATAAAACCTAACGCAGACCCCATCTCTGACCTGTACCTCTAACCTGGCTGGCAGCTCTTGGTGACTTGCAGTCACAGAATCCCAGGATGGTTTGGGTTGGAAGGGACCTTAAAGCTCATTTTTCCACTCCTCTGGGAAAAAAATTCCAGGGATTGAGCTAAATATCTGCTTCTGTTTTAGAATAACAAGTCCTCAGCATCCTTCCTGCTCTGCTACATCAAAGATGCATTAAATTCCCAGCCTTTCTGCCCAACTTTCACATTTGAAGCGGAATTTCCTCAGATCCCAGGATACACAAACAGTAACAGACAGAAGCAACAACCCTCTGAAGTTTTGTATAGAGACATATATATAAAAAAGGCATAGTTAGGTCATTTTTTACAAAGAGCATATTGGAGCTGATCATCGTTTGTCCAGGTGCAAACACAGAAGGAAAACATCCTCCTCCTTTTGTCTCTAAAATAGAGTAGAACTGCCAGGTGTCCAGTCTGCTAGTCCTCATTGCTGTCATCATTGTCTTCCTCCTCTTCCTCCTCCTCTACTGTGTCTCCCACCAGCTTCTGGAAGTCTCCTGTCTCAGAATTCCACACGAATTTGATGGTGACTTTAAACTCTGCCATCTCGTAACCGAAGAGTTTCTGGGAGAGGACACAAATCTGTCATTCCTGCTTTAACTGTCCCTGTGTCCATTATGGCAAAACTGGCCAGACCACTGCCAGCTGGGAAGTGCAGCAAAGCAGCAGCCAAAATAACTGCTTCTGAATTTCAGGGGTTGCATGATGACTTTGCATCAGGAAGTGAGGCTGTTGTGTTACTCACCAGGACACGGGCCTGTTCAGGGGTGAGAACATCCCCCTCCTTGCAGACTTCATAATCTGAGAGCAGAGTCACCACCCCTGCAGGAACAAAACCCTTAAACAGGCTCCCAGGGACAGGGACCCCCTTGGAATTTGGGCTGCAGAGCCAGGAATCCCTCCAACACTTCCCCCCCAACCTTGGATGTTCCCATGCAATGTTACTGCACCCCAAGGAGCTGGGTGAGAGCAGCTCTAAAATCCCCCCATCTTTCTGAATGGCTCAGTGCCAGCTGCTTCCACTGGAAAAGAACAGTGTCCTGGGGAAAGCTGCTGGTTTGCCTCAGCCTCTGATACATTTTTGGGAAGAACAGCATAACGAGTTTCAGCCTCATCCCAACAAGGAGAACGTTGTCCAGGGATTTCTCCAGATATTTAACACTCTCCTTAAGAGCTCTTCCCTGCAGGGGCTGCCCGTCCTACCTTTCCTCAGCGCCGTGGGCAGGCCCAGCTGCCTGAGCTGGGGTTCCATGGAGTGGGGGAACTGCTCCAGGGGCCCCGTGTCCAGGCTCACCCCGTATGGCGCCGTGTTTCCGGCACGGGCAAAGTCCACCTCGCGGAATTTGGAGAACCAGCTGGGATATGGAGAGCAAACGAGAGTTTCAGCCTCCCTTGCCTACTGCCCACCCTGAGTTCTTGTGATACCCAGAGAAGCTGTGGCTGCCCCGTCCCTGGATATGTCCAAGGCCAAGCTGGATGGTTCTTGGAGCAGTCTGGGCTGGTGGAAGGTGTCCTTGCCTGTAGCAGGGGGTGGGATGAGATGGGCTTTAAGACCCCTGTAAGGTCCCTTCCAACCCAAACCATTCCATGATTCTGCCCTGCTGTCACAGGGATGGCTGAGAAAGATGAGTGGAAAAGCCCCATGAGACCATCCCTGTTTTAAGGGAGCATCAGGGACTGAAATGGTCATGTGGGAGGTGAAATAGCCACATGGGAACAGAAAAGCTGTGCCAGACAGGTACTTACTCATCCACCTCGTCCCTGGTGCGGTTGGTGAAGAGGAGCCCAACCTCCCCTCTCAAGTGTTTGCTGACCTGGAAGAAAAGGAGCATCCATGGGGACTGGGCAGCACCAGGGACTCACCTGCAAGGGCTCAGTCCTGTAGAGCTACAAAAGCTCTGCTAACAACAGCCCCTCTGTGTCAGGATGTGGGTGGATTCGCTCAAAACGCCAAGGAGGATGCTCTGGGATGTTATGCCATGATGTGGAATTGGAGGGATTGGTGCAGGGATGGAATCTGGCATGGCAGGGGTGGAGAACAGAGCACAAGACTCTGGAAGCACAGCAAAGGTGCTCCCCACCGTGCCAGGTGAAGCTTCAGGACACCCAAAAGCTCCCCGTGCCCACCTTGTGCAGGTTCTCCTTGTACTCGCTGCTCGGCTCCCGGCCCAGCGCCACCATCATCACCTTGTTCTTCCCGAAGAAGATCCTGGAGCAGGAGCAGGAGGGGGTCAGCCCTGGGAGCTCACCCCTCTGGGGGACCTCACCCCCCTGGGCAATCCCACCCCTGACCCCTGCCCACCTGCTGTGCTTCCAGGCATTCCTGACATCCTTGAGCTTGTTGTTCCTCATGTTGGCCACGGAGAACACGAAGAGGTACTTGTAGGTGTCCACACAGCGGCGGAGCTGAGGAACAGCTGTCAGAGGTGGGGATGGGGACAGGGAGTGGGGGAGAGGGACACAAGGGACAGGGCCCGGGTCAAACTCACCTCAGTGATCAGGGCCTGCTTGGCCTCCAGCCCCTTCCGGGGCGTCCGGGTCAGGGAGACTGTGGAGAGCAGAGAGAGGGGGTGAGAGTGGGGTGGAGGATGGAGAAGGGCGTAGGAAAGGGGATGGGAACGGGATGGTTGAAAGGGGGTAGAAAATGGAATGGGGATGGGAATGGGCATGGGGATGGGGACGGGCACGGGAAAGGGATGAGGATGGAGAAGGGGATAGGAAATGGAATGGGGATGGGCATGGGATGAGGATGGGAATGGGATGAAGGATGGGGAAGGGTATGGAGAAGGGGATAGGGAATGGGGTGCAGGGCAGGGGTGCTGCCGGCAGGGCAGGAGAGGAGAGGACAGGACAGGTCAGGGGTTCCCGGTCCGCTTCTCACCCTTTCGGTCCCGTCGGGACTTGGGCATGGCTGCGCCGTGCTCTGAGGACCCCGCGCGGCGCGCGGGCTGCCGGGAGCAGCCGGGGCTGCCCCGCGCGCTGCCTGCGCGCTCCCCTCGCACCTGGCGCCTTTACCCTGCGCAGGCGGCGGCGCGGGCAGCCCCGCTGCGCTGCGAGGCCCCCCGGGCGCCGGGGCGGCTGTCATGGCGGCGGCACCGGGACCGGGGCCGCGCCTCCTCACACCGGGGTTCCTCCTCCCGCTGCTCCTCCTGCCTTTGGCCAACGCCGTCTACGAGGACCAAGTGGGCAAGTTCGACTGGTGAGCTCCGGCGGCCCCGCCGCGCCCCCTCCCCGCCCGCGGGCCCCGCGCCGCTCCCGGCCGGGCCCCGCCTGACCGCTGGGCCCCCCTCCCCAGGAGGCAGCAGTACGTGGGCGAGCTCAAGTTCGCCTCCTTGGAGGCTTCGCAGGGCTCGAAGAAGCTCGTGGTGGCCACCGAGGAGAATGTTGTGGCCGCCCTGAACTCGAGGAGCGGTGAAATCCGTGAGTGCGGCCGGGCCGGGGGTGGTGGGACCGTCACGGCGTGCTGGGGTTTGATCGTGGAAGGGTAATTTTGGGAGGAGCAGTTGGGAGAACCGTGCTGTAGTTTAATTCTGAAAGGGTAATTTTAGGAGGAGCAGTCGGGCAGAGTTGTGCTGGGGTTTAACCGTGGAAAGCTAATTTTGGGAGAGGGGGAGGCCGTGCAGAGCCGTGGTGGGGTTTAATCCTGGAAGGGCAATTGTGGGAGGAGCAGTCGGGCAGAGCTGTGCTGGGGTTTAATTCTGAATGGTTAACCCTGAGAAGAGCAGCCAGGCAGGGCGGTGCACAGGGCGGGCAGACTGCTCTGGGTCAGCTTAAAAATAATAGAAGGCAATGGTTCGGGGGGCCCGAATACTGTTCCCCTGGGCTCTGTCTCCCCCAGTGTGGCGCCACGTGGATAAGGGAACCCCGGAAGGAACGATCGATGCGATGTTGATCCATGGGCAGGGTAAGGGCGAGGCACTGGGGGCGGGATTGCTCCTGGAATGAGGGTGGCTGTGGGTGTGGGGCTGTGCCTGTGGCCATGGGGCTGGATGTGCCTGTGGCCATGGGGCTGTGGGGCTGTGTGTGTGGGGCTGTGCCTGTGGCTTTGGGGCTGGATGTGGCTTTGGGGCTGTGGGTGTGGGGCTGTGCCTGTGGCTATGGATGCTCACCCTGCCTCCTTCTCCCCCCCAGATGCTGTCACCGTGTCCAGTGCTGGGCGGATCGTGCGCTCGTGGGAGACCAACATCGGGGGGCTCAACTGGGAGACATCCCTGGACACGGGGGGCAGGTGGGGGGTCCTCCCTGCTCTGCTGCTCCTCCCCATGGGGCCGGGCTGGGAAGGGAGTGGGGGGTGGTGGACCTTGTCTGGGTTTGCACTGTAAAGGAAGATTAGTTAGAGATGATTTTTTCCAGATTAAGTTTTGGGTGAATTCTTTAGGAGTGCCTGAGCCTTGCACAGAATCCCTGAGGCTGGAGAAGCCCACCCTGTGCCTGATGTCCACCTTATCCCCCAGCCCAGAGCTCTGAGTGCCATGGCCATTCCTGCCTTGGGCACCTCCAGGGCTGGGCACTCCAAACCTCCCTGGGTAGTCCCTTCCAATCCCTGACCACCCTTTCCGTGGGGAAATTCCTCCTGTTGTCCCCCCTGCCCCTCTCCTATCCCAACCTGAGGCTGTTCCCCCTCCTCCTGTCCCTGTTCCCAGGGAGAAGAACCCAACCCTGCCCTGGATCCATCAGGGAGTTGCAGAGAGACAGAAGGTCCTCCCTGAGCCTCCTTTTCTCCAGGCTGAGCCCCCCCAGCTCTTAGCTGCTCCAGCCCCTTCCACAGGATGAAACAGGACAACAGTTCCCTAATTTCTTGCCTGTGGCCTGTGCTCAGTTTCCAGGCAGCTGCCCTGGTGGGGCTCCAGGATGCAGTGAAGTACGTGGCAGTGCTGAAGAAGGCAGCCCTGTCCCTGCACTACCTGTCCAATGGGCACCAGAAGTGGGTGGAACACTTGCCAGAAAGGTGGGAACACATGCCAAGGAGAGGTGGGAGCTCCTGGCAGAGGGAAGGGCACTGCCCCTGCCTTGTGCTTCTGAAAACCTCTGCAGACAGCACTGTGAGAAGGTGATGCTTCATGGTTGCTGCTTCTCTTGCAGTGAGAACACTCAGTACCAGGTCCTGTATTCCCATGGGACTGGAGTGATTCATGTGCTGGGAATTGTTCCCCAGAGCCACCTGAACATCCTGACGTTCAGTGTAGAGGATGGAGAAATTACAAAACAGGTAGTGCTTTATTGTGGACCCAAAGTAGTGGGTTTGGTGCTAACAAGTGTTCTCCCAACCTGAGGGGTTGTGCTGTGGGGGGTACAGAAATTGTTGTGGTCCAGAGAAACTTCCCTTCCCCTGTAGGCCAAAATGTGGATTTCATGGCTGAATGTCCTGAAAGTCCAGCTGAATCAAGCCCATAAACCTCAGGCTGACAGAGAGCTTGTCCCACTCAGGAGAGAAACAAACCTGACTTGAATCCTGGGCTGTGTCCCTGTTGGTTCTTTGCAGAGTTGGCTCTGCTGCCACCCTGGTGTCTGTTTGTGCAGGTGAGAGTGGCAGCCCCGTGGCTGCAGAGCCTGGAGGGCACCTGTGCTGTGGTGGAGGAGGCTGTGCTGGTGTGTGTGGACAGTGACACCCACTCGCTCCACGTCTGCTCCTTGGACACACAGCAGGAGATGGAGCAAATCCCACTGCAGGTGAGAGTTCCTGAAGGAACCTCCTATGTCATTCCTTGTCCAGCTGGTTTGGTGCCTGAGCCAGCCTGTTGGTGAACTGTGGAATGATTGAAGATGTGTGGGGGATTGTGGTGCAGAAAGGAAGGGAAGGGTGAGAAAGGGTTTATCTTTTCCTTCTGGGTTGGTGTCTTCAGAGCTCTGCTCCAAGGGGAACCCCAGCCTCCCTGCCCCTGCTTTGTTTCTCCTGACCCAGGGAATCCCCAGCAGCTCTCTTGCTGCTGAGAGCAGGAAGGTGTTGATCCCAGTGGAGAAGAGGCTCTCTGAGCACATGTGCTTGTCTCCCTTGCAGTCCCTGGAGCTGGAGTTTGCAGAGGACTTCCAGGCCAGGCTCTTGGCCACTCAGCCCAGTGTGAGCAGTGCTTCCCGGGCCCAGTTCTTCGTGCAGCTCTCTCCCAGCCACTTCTCCCTGCTGCAGTACAAGCATGGGCTGCTCAGCCACCTCCGGGACTTCCAGCAGGTACCACCCCAGCTGTGCCCAGCTGAGCTTCAGACCCTTCCAGAGCTCTCAGGCCAGATGGCAGGTGGTGCAAACCTCAGTCATTCTGGGGCTCCAGGGCTTAGTGGACAGTGAGACCTTGGGCAGAACACTTAATTTGGATTTTCTTTTTGTAAGAACAAGGATTAGATTGTTCCTATCCCTTGTTTTTGTAAAGCACTATGATACACGTCCCCACGAAGTGCTTGCCCTTGTGCATTACTTTGTCTCTTGGGCTGTCATATTGCTGGGAAAATAAAGAAGTAGAAAAATAAGTAAGCAAATAATTGATGAGAAATCATCAACACCAAAGCATGGCTGTATGAAAATATGAGTCACTTTTGAAAGTGATAGTTGATGCTTCTAATTTTTACACTTTTGAGCCTCTTGATGGGTAATTTGTGAACAGAATAGGGCAGAGGTCACTGAGGCTCTGGGTGGGATTACGGACACTGTTGGCTCCAGTCATGGTTTTGATGTTTGGGTCAGGGTGTTTGATGGAGGGGAGTAAATCAACACTTGCAACTACTTTGCTGTAGCAAAAGTTATTTCAGACAATGCCTGAGAGATGAGATGATCTTCTGAAAGGATTTTATTTCTCTGGGTTAATAGGGAAGTCCTCATATGGATGTCACATGATGGGCATAGAGGATTTGTAATATTTAGACATAGCTGAAGCATAATGGTTCAAGGGCCTGTTTCCATCAAGTGTTTCCATCTTTGTGAGAAACATTTTCAGTCTTTTTGTTTTATTGGAGGAAACAGCAGCGTTTCAAATTTGGCTGTGGGAAGTTCATTTGGTTTGAATTCCACCGTGGCTTTATTGACTCCACAGTAGCTTTTGGTGGGGTTTAGGGTTTTCTTTGTGTTGTTTTTTTTTTTTTTCTTCATGATTTCCTGTTCTTTTTCACTTCCCAGGCAGCTCTGGTGAGCTTTGCAACAACGGGGGAGAAGACTGTGGCTGCTGTGCTGACGTGCAGGACTGAACTGGTAACCACAGTTGCTGCTCTCTGGGACCAGCACAGCTCTGGGGTGGCTTCCCAGGCACGGGGAATCCCTTGAGGAAGAGGAGGGTGGAAATGCAATTAAAGCTTGATTATGTCCAGCCCAGGCTGGGTCTGGCTCAGTGCGGTGTGTGTCCTATGGGCACGTGACCTTGGAAGAGGATTTACTGCTCTGTGAAGGATTTCAGTTCTTGGGGATACCAAACTTGGGGAAGGTTATATTTTCATAAAAACCAGTGTAGAACTATATATAAAAATAGAACTGTTTCCTGCCTAATTTCACAGTCAGGCTGAGACTTGTCAGGCACTCAAAAATCTGACTTTTTTTATACTCTTTCTGGGGTCTGCAACTGTTTTCCATCTCTTCCCTCCCTCCCTTCAGAAACCTGGAAGTGCTGATGGCCTTGCTGCTGGCAGTGCTGGGCAGGAAGCCCGGAGACAGGTATGAGGTACTCCTGTTGCCAAGAGCTGTGGGAGTTCTTGGAGCCCCTTTTATTCCTCTGTGTGCAGGGACAGAATGACAGAAGTGTCAGACCAGCTTTTTGGAGCAGCTCCATATATAGACCCTAAAAATATCTTGGAGCCCCAGTTCTTGCTGAATGTGGAATCCTGGTGTGGGTTGGGTGCAAGTGATATTTTCTGCTTGTTTTTCCAGGATTCCTTAACCTGCTCCAACCAAACCTACAATATCAATCTCTACCTGGTTGAAACTGGGCAAAGGCTGTTGGACACCACCATTACCTTCAGCCTGGAGCAGGGAGGAGCCAAACCACAGCAGGTGAGCAGGGAGGGGTTGGTTCAGTCCTGTGGTTGCTCAGACCTGCAGTGCCCTCCCTTCCCTGATTTGGCAGGATGGGGAGAGCCCTTCAGGCAAAAGGGAAAGAGCATTTTGAGGGTTACACCATCCCACTGCTGCTCTTGTTTCTGTTTTCTCCAGAGAGATGATGTCATCATTAACCTCCTTGTTCCCCTTGCTCTTCTTTTCCCAGCTTTACATCCAGGTTTTCCTGAAGAAGGATGACTCCGTGGGCTATCGAGCCTTAGTGCAAACAGAAGACCACATGCTCATGTTCCTCCAGCAGCCAGGTAACTCCACAAGCAGCTTCCTCCACCTGGAACAGTGGCCAGAAGAAAATTTCAGGTCCTGAAGGATCATATTTTATCATTACTCTCCTTGGAAACTGGCAAAATTAATTTAACTTTTCAAAGTCCCATGAAAGGCACAGGACACTTTCACATCTCAGCTTAGCAGAGTTCTTTGTGAAGGCAGAGCCTTTGAATTTCAGGGAGTTTCTGCGCATACCAAAACTTTTTGTAGGATGGGAATCTAAGTCTTATTGTGCATATTCCTCAAAGTTTTCCAGAAAAGATCCTCATGGCAAAAGCGTTAATTTGCAGAAAGGGATAAAAGTCCATCTCAGTGACATGGATTTGCTGAGGTTGAAAAGGAATCCAGGAGTTCACGCTGGAAATCTCTTCTTTTAAATAGACTTAATGACTGTAATCCTTTTAAAACACCAGATTACTTTTACAGATCCTGTGGTTTTCTTCCCAGTAGTAGCTCCAGTTGCATAAAGTGTTTGTCTTTCATGAAAGAGTTAATTATATTAGACAAGATATATAGTATCTTGCATTTCATGAGAAGTGATTTGCATTCGAAGGGTCTGCTGGAGCATAGTCCTATTCCCCGATATTAAGTGGATTTTCCCAACATTCTACTCATTTCTTTCCAGGAAAAGTTGTCTGGAGTAGAGAGGAATCTCTAGCAGAGGTGGTGAGCTTGGAGATGGTGGATCTGCCTCTGACAGGGGCACAGGCTGAGCTGGAGGGGGAATTTGGAAAAAAAGCAGGTGAGTTTAACAGAAGGGCTTTTGGGAGCTGGTTCTTTGTCCTGAATAAATGCATTTATTGTTTTCTGTGTCCTCTAAGCTGAGAGATGAATTCAAATCTCTACTGATGGCAATGAAAATGAGCAGAAATAACCCCTTTTCTGTCCAAACTTTCGAAGCCCATTGCCAAATGCAGATGACATGAATATATTACACTGTTACATTGCCAATCCAGTCAGCAGTGGTAGGAGGGATTTGGGCCGTCTCTCCTAAATGTTTCCTTTGACTCTTTCTGGAAGACTTGTTTCCAATAGGTTGTTTTCTTTGCTTTGTTTTGTCTTTCCTTGCTGTCCTGGATGCAGCCATTCAAGGTAACCCAGCCTGCATGCAGTGTGTTCTGCTCCTGCCTGGTGCTTGCTGGTGCCACTGGTGTCCTCTGCTTGCTCTCCTCAGGGCTGAAACAGTTTATTTCAAGGCACTCAATATAAACCCTGCTAGAGCAGAATTAAGTGGGTTTTTACTTACTGAGTGCAGAGGGAGATGCAGACCTTGGAGGTGGGTGAGCTTTAGGTGGGCACAGTGAGGAGGAGCACAAAATACTCTGCATGAAAGTTTGCTTTCAGTTGATAAAGGCATATTTGGGAATGGCTGTGAAGTGGGAAAAGGTTGGTGAATGCCAGAGTGTGCCATTAAATGGGAACTATAAGTTATTCCAGAGTGGGAGGCAAAGAGTTACCCCAGGTTTGTGCATGGCAGCCTTTCCTTGTACTGGCCGACACCGTAACTCCAGTTTTGGGTGGGACTTGGGTTTTCCCTCTTGTTGTCACTGTTGATGTCCTTTGCAGATGGTTTGCTGGGGATGTTTCTGAAGAGACTGTCCTCCCAGCTCATCCTGCTGCAGGCCTGGACTGCCCATCTGTGGAAGATGTTCTATGATGCCAGGAAACCCCGGAGCCAGATCAAAAACGAGATCAACATCGACAACTTGGCCAGGGATGAGTTCAACCTCCAGAAAATGATGGTGATGGTCACGGCCTCAGGGAAGGTGAGGAAGCCATGGGAGGGATCTGGTTCTGGGCTGTAGCAAAGAGTCTCAGCTCGGAGTTCCCAGCCCTGTATTTAGCCAGGCTTGGGCAGAATGTCATGAGAAGCTGCACAGGGTGCTTTGTGATACCTTTAAACAGGGACTAAGACTCTTTCTTGGGATATGACAAAGAAAGATGAAGTGTTTGGATGTGAGAGTTGTGTTTTCCTCACCTTTGGCTTTCCTGTGTCTCTTTGCTCAGCTCTTTGGCATTGAAAGCAGTTCTGGCACCATCCTGTGGAAGCAATACCTGAGGAATGTGAGACCAGGCTCCTCCTTCAAGCTGATGGTGCAAAGGACAACAGCCCATTTCCCACACCCTCCACAGTGCACTCTGCTTGTGAAGGACAAGGTGAGGCCCTTCCCCTCCACTGGGCTGGCTTGGCATGGAAATCTGCCCTTGGAAAGGGCAGGACAAACCATCTTTTTGTGTATCATGTGGTTATCGCTGATGTGGGGATGGGAGGAGAGACAGAGCTGGAGGGAAGCAGACACACAGGCCTGAAAAACTTAAGAATGACCACAGGTTTGATAGGCAGGCGTGGGACACAGAATTTGTGTGTCCAAACAGAGCATTGGAATAGCTGCACCCTGGGTATGAACAGTTTAACACCAGCAAGTAGAAGTTACAAAAACACCTCTTTTTCCCCCCCCTTAGAAAAAGTTTTGCTTTTTGTTTGTCTTTTAGGAAACCAAAATGAGCTTTCTGTATGTCTTTAACCCCATCTTTGGGAAGAGAAGCCAAGTAGCTCCCCCTGTTCTGAAACGTCCAATCCTTCAGACTCTGCTTCTGCCTATTATGGATCAAGACTATGCCAAAGTCCTGCTCCTCATTGATGATGAGTACAAGGTAAATGGCTTTGCCTTGAGGCAGTTTTCTCCATGTTCTGGTTAATTATTCCCCTCCCTTTTGGAGCAAGGTGAAAAAAAAATGCTATTGGGTCACATTTCACACAGAACTATGAGGTTATTCTGGTAAGGCAGACCTTACCCTGATAAGCATGTTTGAAGTAATCTTTCTGGTTCTTTTTTTTTTTTTTTTCTTTTCTTTCAATGTCAGTTCGTTTTTAACCTGTGTTTCCATCCTTCTTTTCCAGGTTACAGCTTTCCCAGCCACTAAAAACGTCCTTCGCCAGTTAGAAGAAATAGCCCATTCTATCTATTTTTATCTGGTTGATGCTGAGCAGGGAAAACTCTCTGGATTCAGGCTGAAAAAGGTAAGGAAGGCTTGGTACAGTCCCAAGTGATGCCACTTTCCTGGATAGTGGGAGATGTCTTTGGTTTGTGGGGGTTTTGCTCAGAATAGGAACATTCAGCCTCAAAACGTCCCGCAGAAACCTGTAAAATGAAAAAGCAGAGAAAACTGAACTTCGTCGCTGGAGATGGTGTTTTTAAGGACAAGATCCAACCTCCTCCTGCTTCTTCCTTGCAGGACCTGACAACAGAGGAGAGCTGGGAGGTGGTGATCCCCCCAGAGGTGCAGAGGATAGTGGCTGTCAAAGGGAAGAGGTCCAATGAGCACGTGCATTCCCAGGGCCGCGTCATGGGCGATCGCAGCGTCCTCTACAAGGTGCGGTGGCTCTTTGGGGACACCATCCCATGGGAACAGCTCAGCACCATTCCCAGGCACTGCTTTCAGATTAACTGCCCTGCAGTGCCAGGTTTTTCCCCCAAACCCTCCTCAGAGATGCTAATTTTGGTGGGGATTCTTTTCTAAAACACTTCCATGCAGGGATTAAGTCAGTCAGACATCTCATGTTGGGAAAATAGCTGCTTGATTTCGTCAGGGGGTTTGTGCTAATAAGATAATTAGCTAATTATGCCGAGTGCCAGATGAAATGCAGAACAAGGTGTCTGTGGCACTGAAGGGGGGATGGACCCCATTTGGTTTTCTGTGGTCCCTGAACCCAAACCTGCCCAGTGCCAGATGAACTGTAGAAATGAGGAATCTCTGGCATTGAAGTGGGGATGGATCTCAGTTGCTTTTTTTCAGTCCCTGAACCCCAACCTGCCCAGTGCCAGATGAAATGCAGGAACAAGGTGTCTGTGGCACCGAAGTGGGGGTGGATCTCAGTTGTGTTTTGTTCCTCTGCAGTCTCTGAACCCCAACCTGCTCGCTGTGGTGACAGAGAGCACAGACACGCACCATGAGCGCACCTTCATCGGGATCTACCTCATTGATGGGGTCACAGGCAGGATCATCCACTCCTCAGTGCAGAAGAAAGCCAAGGGGCCTGTCCACATGGTTCACTCGGAGAACTGGGTGGTGGTAAGAGCTTATTACAGAATCACAGGTTGGAGAAGACCTCTGAGATCATCAAGGCCAACCTTTGACCCAACACCACGTTATCTACTCACCCATGGCACCAAGTGCCACATTCCTTACGCTGGGGAGATCAGGGCAGTTCCTGAACCTGTGTGGTCCCCAAGTCTTCTCCAGTGTCTGTGATTTGCAGCTCCCTCAGTATCAGACTGCTTTCCTCACCCTCCTACATTCCCCCTGTCACTGCAGTACCAGTACTGGAACACGAAGGCCCGTCGGAACGAGTTCACTGTGCTGGAGCTCTACGAGGGGACGGAGCAGTACAACGCCACGGCCTTCAGCTCTCTGGACCGCCCCATCCTGCCCCAAGTTCTCCAGCAGTCCTACATCTTCCCTTCTGCCATCAGTGCCATGGAGGCCACCATCACCGAGCGGGGCATCACCAGCCGCCACCTGCTTGGTGAGTGCCCGCTCTGTGCTCAGTGCCTTCCAGGCAGCACTGAAAGGCATTGGCTGCCAAAAACTGGTACCTGGGGGTTGTCCTGGACCCTCTGCAAGGGCAAGGATAAGCACCAAGAGAGCGTTGCTGTTGGAAAATGCTGTCAGGAGTGGCTGTGGGGTGTCAGGGGACGGTGTCAGATTATTCAGTGGTGCCCGGTGACAGGTTGAGGAGCAATGGGCAGAGTTAAAGCACAGGAAGTTCCACCTCAACATGAAGAAGGACTTCTTTATACTGAGGGTGGCAGAGCACTGGACCAGGGAGGACCTGGAGTCTCCCTTTCTGGAAACATTCCAAACCCACCTGGATGCATTCTTGTGTCACCTGCTCCAGGTGACCCTGCCTTGGCAAGGGCGTTGGACTGGATAATCTCAAGAGGGCACTTCCAACCCTAATAATTCTGTGATTCTGGGATTTTTAAGCTGCTTTTCTTTTCATGCACAGTGGGGCTTCCCTCTGGGGCCATCCTGTCCCTTCCAAAGGCTTTGCTGGATCCTCGGCGCCCAGAGATCCCGACGGAGCAGAGCAGGTAGGGAAGGTGGGATAACCCCTAATCCCAGGCAGCTGGGAAGAGGGGTGGATTTTTGTGTGTAATACAGGAGGGTGAAGTGGAACAACCTGTCCTGGATGGAGTCAGGGTGGTTCTTCCCTGGGAGTTTCTTCAGGTCAATGATCTGAGAGGTCTTTTCCAAAGGAAGTGATTTTGTGGTTCTCTTCCCAGTCTGTCTGTAATGCAGGAGGTGAACCACAAAGCAGCCTGTTGTCTGCACTGCTGGGAAGGAACAGTCAGAGTAACTGGCTTTTGTAGAATTACACACACTTTTAAAACCTCCTAAGCTGNCCAGGCAGCTGGGAAGAGGGGTGGATTTTTGTGTGTAATACAGGAGGGTGAAGTGGAACAACCTGTCCTGGATGGAGTCAGGGTGGTTCTTCCCTGGGAGTTTCTTCAGGTCAATGATCTGAGAGGTCTTTTCCAAAGGAAGTGATTTTGTGGTTCTCTTCCCAGTCTGTCTGTAATGCAGGAGGTGAACCACAAAGCAGCCTGTTGTCTGCACTGCTGGGAAGGAACAGTCAGAGTAACTGGCTTTTGTAGAATTACACACACTTTTAAAACCTCCTAAGCTGGTTATAAATGACCACCTGGAATGACCAAGTCACTCAGCAAAAAAGAGTAGTTTTAATTGTAAATTAAAATTTTCATAGGTAATGAAAATTTACAGAGTAAAAAAAAGGCAGCACTGGGTGCACCACAGAGTCACCGCTCTGTCAGTAACACCCCACCAGAGCTCGCAGGCTCTGCTTATATGTAGTCAAAACCTATATATTCTTTATTTCTGGTTAAATGATTGCCTTTTAAATCTTGTCATCTGACTCTGCGTGGTGCTTCTTGGTAATCATGGGTCCGGAAGGACTGTGATAGCTTAAATTTTTACTAGAGAGGCTCTGTTGCCTAAGTTCTATCTCTCGTTTGGGGGTAGTTCCTTCTTTATCTTGATTGGTCTGTTTCCCTGTTGTGTTGAGGTACAGGGTTTAGTCTTTATTTACCTTGTATCTATCTTGTATCCAATGGCTGTTTAGTCATTAACTTTGGCTTTCTTCTTTTACCCCCTTTTATATGTTAAACTAAGTTCATGTCTTGCTTTTAGTTGCTAAATCTTTACGGCATATTCTGCACCGCCCAGATGTACAATATTCAAAGCTTTCGGAATCCTATTGAATAATTTGACAAGCCATGCAGGATACTTCGTTATATTTTTGACACGAATTAAGCCTGTATTTCTCACAGGAAGGAGGCAGCTGCAGTTCAGCCGCTTTTTGATTTTCATCCTGCAGCAGAAATGATTCTGGGAAAAGCTTCCAAATTTCCTGTTCCAGGTCAGAGTAGGAAGCACTGAGGAGAATGGGGATTTCACTGCTCTCTCCCTGCCTTTCAGAGAGGAGAACCTTATCCCGTACTCTCCCGACGTGCAGATCCACGCCGAGAGGTTCATCAACTACAACCAGACCATCTCCCGCATGAGGGGCATCTACACAGCCCCCTCTGGCCTGGAGTCCACCTGCCTGGTGAGTGTGGACACCGTGGATCCGTGGAATGGGGGGGAATGTGGGATCCCTCCCAGCCCAGCCTGTGCCTGGCAACTCCGGAATTCCCATAACGGGGCAGCTCACCGCCTAAAACGTGAGGTTTGCTTTTCATCTGGGACTGAGTTTTTGGGGTATTGAAGTGGAGGTTTGGAGTCTGTTTGAGTGGGGTTTGGGGGCTGTGGAAGGGGGATTTTTTTGTTGTGTAAGTGGGGTTTTTTAGGGGGCTTTTGAAGTGTCTTCTTAGGGGCTATTGAAGTGGGAGTTTTTGGGGTGCTTTTGAAGTGTCTTCTTAGGGGCTATTGAAGTGTTTGGGGGGGCTGTTTAAGTGGGGCTTTTTTGCTGTTTAGGTGTTTTTAGGAGTTGTGTCAGGTGGGTTTCTGGAAGCTGTTTTAGTGGAGGTTTTGGGGCTCTTTAAGTGGGGTTTTTAGGGCTGTTGAAGTGGGGGCTTTGGGGGCCCATCTAAGTGGGATTTTTTGCGCTATTTAAGCACTTTTTTGACTTTTTAAATGAGTCTTTAGGGCTGTTTAAATGGGGGTTTTGGAGCTATTTAAGCATATTTTTTGTTTGTTTAAATGAGTTTTTAGAGCTATTTAAGTGAGGGGTTTTGGAGCTATTTAAATGAGTTTTAGGGCTATTTAAGTGGGGTTTGGAGCATTTAAGTGGGGGGTTTTTTACACTATTTAAACACTGCTTTTGGCTGTTTGAGTTTTTAGGACTATTTAAGTGAGGGTTTTTAGAGCAGTTCGAATGAGTTTTAGGGCTATTTAAGTGGAGGGTTTGGAGATGTTTAAGTGGTTTTTTTTTTCCTCGCTATTTAAGCACTTTTTTTGCCGTTTAAATGAATTTTTAGGGCTATTTAAGTGAGGGGTTTGGAGCTGTTTAAGTGGGGTTTTTTTGCAGTATTTCAACACTTCTTTTGGCTGTTGAAGTGAGTTTTTATGGCTCCTTAAGTGGGGCTTTTGATGCCCTTGAGAACCCCGAAGTGACTAATTGCTGAGGTGTCTCACTGGAAGCCGCATGCCCTGTGCCCCCTGCAGGTGGTCGCCTACGGGCTCGACATCTTCCAGACCCGTGTGTACCCCTCGAAGCAGTTCGATGTGCTCAAGGACGACTACGACTACGTGTTGATCAGCAGCGTCCTCTTCGGGCTGGTCTTTGCCACCATGATCACCAAGAGACTGGCCCAGGTGAAGCTGCTCAACAGGGCCTGGCGCTGAGGGAAGGGGGGCATGGCCAAGGCAGCTGGGATGGCACTGCCTGGAGGAGGTTCCAGGGTCCCTGCTGGATGCAGACAGACATCCCCTTCTGGATCCTGCTGGATGCAGACATCCCCTGCTGGATCCTGCTGGATGCAGACATCCCCTGCTGGATCCTGCTGGATGCAGACATCCCCTGCTGGATGCAGACATCCCCTGCTGGATGCAGACATCCCCTGCTGGATCCTGCTGGATGCAAATAATCCCCTGCTGGATCCTGCTGGATGCAGACATCCCTGCTGGATCCAGACATCCCTGCTGGATGAAAGCATCCCTGCTGGATCCTGCTGGATGCAGACATCCCCTGCTGGATCCTGCTGGATGGAGACATCCCCTGCTGGATGCGGACATCCCCTGCTGGATCCTGCTGGATGAAAACATCCCTGCTGGATCCTGCTGGATGCAGACATCCCTGCTGGATGGAGACACTCCTGCTGGATCCTGCTGGGAGAGCTTTGTGAGGAAAACACACACGGCCCACGTGTGTCCCGAGAAGAGATGGAAGAGATGTCTGTCTGGAAAAAAGGACCTCCCCGACCTCCCTGAAATCCCGTTGTCCCCCTGATGATGGTGAAGAGGACACGGAGGGCGTGTGTCCCTGCCATCCTTGGCTCTCCTCAGCGCCAGCTGTGCCCCACATCTGGCAGAGGGGAGTGTTGGCAGCTGTGCTGGGAGAGCTGCACTGGGGAGGTGTGAGCTCCCAGTGCACGGGGAATAAAAATGTTAGGAATTGGGTGGGGTTGGTGGGAAGGGGCCTCGTGGGGTCGCTGATGGCGTTGCAGAGCTGGGGGAGGAACAGCAATGGAACGACTCTCCATGGTCCTTATTTATTGGGGTGGTGACAGCAGCTCCTTCCCGTTGGGCTGGAATTCCCTGGATTTCACAGGACCCTCACAGTGTTTCCCTCGGGATCAGTGCTCAGCTCCAGGGGTTGGAGTTGGTGGGATGAAGGTTGGGAATGGGCTGTTCCCCTGGGAGAGGCCTTGTCCCCTCCAGCCCCTCAATAAACCATGAGCTGTGTCTGGGCTCTCCATGTGGCTGTTGTGGGGCCATTTATGTGGGGTCTTTGGGGCTAAATAAGTGGGTTTGGGCGCTAAATAAGAGGGATTTTTTGGGTTAAATAAGGGGGGGGGAGTTGGGTTAAATAAGTGGGGTTTTTTGGGTTAAATGGTCTTTTTTTGGCTAGATAAGTGGGGTGTTTTGGGCTAAATAAGTGAGGTTTTTAGGGCTAAATAAGTGGGGATTTTAGGGCTAAGTAAATGGAGTTTTTTGGGATAAATTACTGGGGGTTTGGGGGCTAAGTAAGTGGGTTGTTTAGGGCTATTTAGGTGTGTCTTAGGGGCTGTTTAGGTGGGGTTGGGGCTATTTATGTGACTTTTTGGCTATTTAAGTGGGGTTTTTCTTCTAGGGAAGTTGGTTTTGGGGCTATTTAAGGGGTTCTTGGCCATTGAAGTGTTGGGGGGGCCATTGAAGGGGGTTTTGGCTATTGATTTTTTTGGCCATTTCAGTGGGTTTTGCCTATTGGGTTCTTTGGCCATTTAAGTGGCATTTTTGGGGCTATTTAAACCAGTTTTTTTGCTACTTAAGTGGGTTTGGGGGGCTATGGTGGTAGTTTTGGAGGGCGATTTAAATGAGGTTTTTGGGGCTATTTAAACGGTTTTTGGCCATTTCAGTGGACTTCTTGGGGCTACTTGCATGAGGCTTACCTGTTGGGTATTTGATCTGTTTAGGTATTTTAGGGGTGAGGTATTGAAATGGGTTCTCTTGGACTGCTAAAATATTTTTTGGGTGGACTATTTAAATATTTTTTTTGGAGGCAGTTTATTTTGGGGGATATTTTAATTTTTTTGGAGGCTATTTAAGTAGTTTGGGGGGGACTATTTAAATATTTTGGGGTATTGAAGTATTTTTGGGGGCTGTTTAAAATTTTTTGGGAGAACTAATTTTTTTTTTTGAGGCTATTTAAATCTTCTGGAGGCTATTTAAAGATTAGGGCGTAGACTAAATATTTTAGATTTTATTTAAATATTAGAGGATAGGCTATTTAAATATTTGTGGGTGGGGTTATTTAAATATCTATAGACTGGGCTATTATTCATGGACATGTTATTTAAATATTGATAGCCGTGGCTATTTAAATATTTTGGAGGCTATTTAATTATTGGGGCTATTTATTTGAGGGGCTATTTAAGTATTTTTGGGGACTATTTATATATTTTCGGGGGGCTATTTAAATATTAGGGGAGAGACTAAGTATTTTTGGGGGGAGCCATTTAAATGGCTCCTGACCGCAGGGGCAGTTTGCCCATTTCAGTGGGTCTTTTGGGGTTTTTTGCCTTTCGGTTTTGCCTTTTGGGTCTCTTTTTATCCCTTTAAAAGGCCCTTTCCCCCTCCCTCTCCCCCGGCGCTCCCACCGCGCATGCGCCTCCCCCGCGCCGCTGACTCACGCACTGCGCAGGCGCACGCGCGGCGGCGGCCAATGGGGCNGGGCGGCGCCGCGGCCCCGGCCGGGCCCGGCTGGGACGTGGCCGTGAGGCCGCTGCTTTCCGCCTCCTACTCCGCCTTCGACATGAAGGAGCTGCCGCAGCTGCTTGCCTCGGTCATCGAGAGGTGAGGGGGGGTTGTCTGCCCCTCAGGTTGCGAGAACGGGGTGGGGAGGGTTGGGTGGTGCCGCTGCGGGAGCGGCTGAGAAGGGTCCCTCGCGGTGTGAGGGAGTCGGTAGCCGATGCTGGGATAGGGGAGCGGCGGCGCTGTGGCTGCCCGGGAGGAGCTTCGAGCCCCGTGTCCGGCTGTGCCCGCTGCCCTGAGGCTCTCCAGATGCCCTCGGGGCCCATAACGGGCTGAGGGTGCCCGGCCCGGCCCGTGTCTGGCTGTGCCCGCTGTCTTCGGGCTTGCGCCGGGTGCCCTCGGGCTCCCTCAGGTACCCTCAGGCTCTCCAGGTGCCTTCGGGCCCCATAACGGGTTGTGTGTGCCCGGCCCGTGTCTGGCTGTGCCCGCTGCCCTCGGGCTCTCCCCAGGTGCCCTCCAGGCTCTCTCAGACTTCTCAGACTCCCCAGGTGCTCCCTAGGCTCTCTCAGACTCTCCCCAGGCTCTCTCAGATTCTCCCCGGGTGCCCCGCAGGCTCTCTCAGACCCCCCCCAGGCTCCCCCAGACCCCATACCGGGCTGAGGGTGCCTGGCCCGGCCGGAGCCTTCGGGACGGCTCCTGCGGCTTCGCTTTTGTCCGGGCGTGTCCCGGTGTGTCCCGCGCTGCCAGGGCAGGTGTTGTCTCCCCTGAGGCCCGAAGGGGCACGGGGTGCTGCCACTGACAGCCCTCTGAGACTCTGCCATGGTGATACTTCTTATATTTTAAGGAGAAATAAAGCAGAGCCAAATCACGTCTGCCTGTTGTTAAGTAGAAGCATCAGGCTCGCAGCGTGAGAACCCATTGCAGCTATTTAATTGAACTTAAAGCTTATTTTAGGATCTAAAATGTGAGGTGTGAGCACCACAACGTTGTGCTTGGTTACAGAGGGATGACCTGGGCCACAGTAAGTTGTTGGGAAACATAAACACTGCTGTGAGGAGGAAGATGATAAAGTAAAGCCTTGTGGTGTTTTGCTTAATAGAGAATGGCAGAGTGTGCAGTGGGTGCTGCAGGTTCGAAGAGTCCAAGGCACAGAGTTGTGTGCCTGTTACGTGGGGCAGTGGCTGGCCCAGGACGTGGTGTGGGACTGGGGCAGGGGTTTGGCCAGTCTTTGCTCCAGGGCTCATTTCAGTGCCACTTTTCTGGGCAGAGCTGCCCTGTCTGTGTGCCTGAAGTTCACTGGTGAAATGTTTCATCTGAATATCCCAGAGACACTCGAGTGGATACACTTGACTTGTGGGACTGGGCTGTTTCCTGCTTTGGTGGGAATGATGGTTCCATTTCCCACATGAGCCAAGTTTGTTGCCTTCAGCAGCACTGCCTGGGGCTGGAGTTGTGTGTTTGATGATGCAGCAAGATTTGGGCTCTTGCAGGATGTTACTTTTTGTTTCATGCCTTGCTATAATGTGGCCAGTCTCAAAGGAATAAAAGCAACTCGTTGGTGTTTGGCTCTGTGCCGAACAAGAAACTATCTTTAGATTCCTCATCTGAAATATTTTACCTCTTCCTGTTATTTTTAGAAGGTTGTTGTTGGATTTCCCCTTGAATAAACTCGGTGTGATGACAGCAAAATCACTGGTGTTATTCTTTTGAAAATAAATCAGTAAACTCCTGTTGTAGCAACTCTCCTATTTCGTTTCTAAGTTGGAGCATCATCAGGTGACATTCCCTGTGTGGGATGATTCCCCCTTTCATGTGACACCTTGGTAGCAGGTATAGGCAAGAGCTGGCAGAATTTGGCCTCTTCTTTGGCATAAATGATGGAAATGCTGGCTTGGAAAGGTGTAGCTGAGGTGGAACCAGGAGCCTGGGACAGCCACATGAGGCTGGGTTTTGGGGAAGGGCTTTCAGCAGGGCAGAATTCCTGCATCCAAGAGAAGTTGCTTTGTACCCCCTGCCTTGCAGAAAGGGTTTATTTTGGAGTGGTTTGGGATTTGGGAGTGGAGTTGAGAGAGGAGCTGGGATTTAGTGCTGATATCAGCACAGAGGCTTCTCCTCCAGCCTGAGAAATGAGCTTGTCTGGGAGGCACAAGTCCTTTAAGAAGTAAACCACAATGTAATAGCTGAAAGTTATTTTTAAATCTCACTGCATATGCAAAATAACACTCTGGCACATCCCAGATTGATTTACTTGCAAGGGCTGATGATTACTTGACAGCTGCCTTCCACTTTGCACTGCCTTAAGAACTCCACAACTTATTTTACTGAACTCACACCTCTCCTTGCCCAATGCAGGTGACATTCCCTGTCTCATGTTGACTTCTGCACCTTTGTATTCCTGTACCCTGTGGGCACTGTGTTGCACAGCTTGACCTGTGCAGTAATTGAGGAGCTGCCAGCCTCTCCTGTACTCTGTTATTCCCAGATTGTTCTAATTTGTTCTCCTAAACTGCATTACACACATCTCCTGCTGCTCATTGGGTGTTGGGCCTGAGAGGTAGGTGAGCAAAATTCGTGTCTGAGTATGAGAGAGCAGAGGCGTTTTTGCATGTTCATTGCCCAGCAGAGCAGCTCTGGCAGGAGGTGTTGAGGTGAAGCCTCAGGTGTTGAAGATCAGTCATGTTATGCTGCTGAATATCTTCAAGTGAAGCTTCTCTGCTTTTCTGTTTCAGCTTTTTAGGCAGACTAAATAAAAGAAAATCTCACATCTAGAAAATCAGACTGCAAAACTCATATTTTTTTCTGTTCATTTTTCTAGAGAAATTATTCTATTCCAGAGTTTCTTCTGTTTCAGCTGCCTCTCGTATTATGACTTAGGGTGGAAGAGGGAAGGTGACTGGGTATAAATTGGGTTTTGTTCAGGAGGGCAGGGAATGGTGTTTCCTCTTTCTCCTCCTGCCCCCACCCTGCTGAAGCCGCACTGTTGTGTCAGTGAGTGAAGGGGATATGTGGGGTCATTTTGGTGCTCTGCAGCAGAGCTGAACGTTCCCAAAAGCTTGAGGAATCATGGTGGGAGGTGGGTACAGCCTGTGCCATAGGCTGCTGCCCTCTGTTCCCCACCAGCCCCCCAGGAGTAACCTCTGGCCCAGAGGTGAAGGCTGGCTGTGTTCTAAGAGGCACAGTAAGCCTGAGCTGAATAATCTGTTCTTCTAACTTGCTTGTCCACATCACTGATTGGAAATGTGAACGAAAGTGATTCCGTGGTTAAATAGGCAGGGATCCACATCCCCTAGTTCTGTCCTGGGAGGCATCAGGGGCAGAGCTGGATGTGCTGTGTCCCTCTGCAGAGGGGCTGTGTTGGGACAGCACTGCAGCAGAGTCAGCTCTGTCACAGATGGCTGATCTCCATGGCCAGGGGGTCTCACAGAACCCTCGGAGACTTGACTCACCTGCCCAAACCCTGCACTGCCCAGCCTGGGGCAGAGCTGCCCTGTGTGCCTGGGGTGATTATGCAATTGCCTGGTTTGATCCCTCTGATTTGCAGAATTGCACAAACTCCAGTTGACTCTGTGCCGTGACAGAAAGGGAATGCCTGTGCTCCAGGCCTGGCAAATCCTGCCAGCGTTAGCAGAACACACAGTCCAAACACTCTGGGCAGCTGAGTTTAGAATAACTGAAAGGTTAATGAGCCTCTGGCTGGGAGAGAGGCTGACCTGGTGATGCTGTAAAGGAGAAACATTTACAGTGTTGGAATTATTCTTTAAATTTCCTGTGTGGATAGCAATGCTGATGCCGTGAGCTGGCTGCTGCTGGAGGACTCGCTCCTGAGGACGTGAGGAGGGAGAGGGTTGTGTTCTCAGAGCTGTTAACAGTCTTGTCTCATCTCTCTTCATACATTTTGGGTTTTGGGTGGTGCTGTTGTGCTGGATCCAGCTGACATCTCTCCTCTTCTCCCATTGCAGTGAATCTGAAATCCTGCACCACGACAAACAATACGAGCCTTTTTACTCCTCCTTCGTTGCACTTTCCACACACTACATCACCACTGTGTGTGGCCTTAGTAAGTGTTCCCCCTCCTTTGCCTCTCTTGCTCTTGGGTTGTGACTGAGACGTAGGAAAAGCAAATCAGAACTGTTGCAATTTTGTATTTGCCCTCTTGCTGAATCAGACTTTATATATATCAGACCTTATCCTGGCAAAATGTCAGCTCACATAGAAAGGGAAGCTTGTTGGTGGGAGTGTTTGGCCACCAAGTGCTGGGCAACATTGCCTTTTTCATTGCTTCTTCATTGGCCTGACTTAATTTTTGATCTAATGAAGTGTTTAATTCAATCTTCAGGATTTTTAGGTTATTCTCTAGTAGTTAGAACACTGCTATCCCTGGAAGTCTTCAAGGCTGTGTTGGATGGGGCTTGGAGCAACCTGGTCCTGTGGAAGGTGTCCCTGCCCATGGCAGGGATATGGGATGAGATAAGATTTAAGGCCCCTTCCAACCCAAACCTTGCTGGGGTTCTGTAGTTATGTTACTGTATTGGAGCTCACGATCAAAGCATTGTGACTCAAAAGCATTTTCTGTTATTTCAGTTGACAGTTTAGCAATTTCCAAAAAAAATGAGCTTTGTGGACGTGTTTCATGTTTTTCAGTGCCTCTGTCAGCATTAAATAATGTTGCTGGGGAAACTGTTTTATCTCTCTGAATTCCCCTGTCTGGTGGAAGGCATTATCCTGATTTACTGACATATCTTGGGTTACATTGTAATGAGACTGAATTTATCCAGCGCCTGTGTGTTCAGCATGATGGACTGTGTGTGTGCCCACGCTGCAGAACCTCCTGCTTTATTGACAACATGGGGAACTTACTGCACTGAATTATTTAAAAACTTATTCTGACTACAAGGATCTGCTTTTTCAGTACCCAGGAACCAACTGCAGTCGGTGGCAGCTGCTTGTAAAGTCCTCATTGAATTCTCCCTGCTGCGGCTGGAGAACCCTGACGAAGCCTGTGCTGTGTCCCAGGTGAGCACACATTTTGACAGCTGGCTGGGAAAATGGACTTTGGGCTCTAATTCTGAAATATTTGCTCTAATGTTACATGCATAGAGCAGAATTAATGAAGCTCTAAAAATATTTAAGGTGTACCACTTTGGTAGAGACTGATTCCTTCTGAGTCTTCCTTCTTCATTCTCTACTCAAACTCAACTTGCTCACCGGCTGAAATAAAGACAACCAAAGTCTTGGTTAATTCTGTTCCGGTTTCCTACAGTCTGACTCAGTTTTGTGTAACAGCCTAGATCAAAACTATTTGTTGTGTTTTTGAAGGCACTTTCTTCCCCACTTGTACTTTAATCATCTGGGAGAGCTTAAATTTGACTGGAAAAGCACATGAGAAGGGTTCACATAATGTGGTGGTCACAGGAGGGAGAGCTTTTCCAAGTGTTCTCCATAAGAAGCACAGGGCCAGTGTTGGTGACCTGAATTACCTGCAGTCAATAATCTGTCACAGCCTTTGGTGTGAGATCCCTGTGGATTAGAGCTGTTGCAGTGGCCTTGCCAGCTAAACTTGCATTGCTCTTAATCCAGCTGCTCCCAGTGAATGATAGGGAGGAAAATTTGCAATGAAGAGAGTTTCAATTGTACTTCGTATCTTTTTTCCTTTTGTAGAAGCATCTCATTCTGCTCATTAAGGGGCTGTGCACAGGCTGCAGCCGCCTGGACCGCACGGAGATCATCACCTTCACAGCAATGATGAAATCAGCCAAGCTGCCCCAGACTGTCAAAACCCTGTCTGATGGTAGGGAGGGGGTTCCATTTGTGTGTGTTTCCCTGCAGCACTGGAGTTAGGCACAGAAAGCCCTGGGGGCTGCTGTATGAAATGGTGGTTTGTTGTTTTCCCTGCAGTTGAGGACCAGAAGGAACTGGCCTCCCCGGTGAGCCCAGAGCTGAGGCAGAAGGAAGTGCAGATGAACTTCCTCAACCAGCTGACATCAGTCTTTAATCCCAGAATCTCGTCATCAGCATCCATCACACAAGAGACACAGGTGAAAAAGCCCTAAAATAGAACCAGTCTGAATTTCAACATCAATAGCGCAGTGCAGGGAAGGGCAGAGGGCTATAAGTGGTAGTCTTTTAAGACGAGTGTAAAGAAAACCTTTCTTAAGTCTTTAAATTCCTCTTGCATGTTTTTGAATGGAAAATGACAAAATACTCTTTGTGTTGGATTGTCAATAGCAGTTTTATTGCCTCGTGGAAGCTCATGTTCAGTGATATTTATGGCTCTGCTGAGTTCTGCTGCTGCACTTGGCTCCTGTGTAGAGAGTTAACTGCAATACTGTGTGTTTTTAATGTCTCCATAATGTATTTAATTTGTGTTTTCTTTAGGTGGAAGGGGAGAGTGAGGATCCAGCTGCCACAGATCAAACCTCTGCAGCAAAGACCAAAAGCATATTCATTGCTCAGAATGTGGCCAGCCTGCAAGAACTTGGTGAGGATCAGTTTATCCTGGAGTCAAAAAAGTGCCAGAAAATGTGTCTCTGGTGTCACAGCTCTGAGTGGGAAGAAATTCTCTGGCCTAAAGGGTTCATGGTGATTGCCAGGGGAGGTTGTGGCTGGAATGGAATTTTCATTGCAGACATGAGCTCAGTCAGGGTATCTGTGTTTTGAGGTGTCAATAAGGTGGACAGTATAAAATAGCTTATGGGGTGGATTATTGAGCAGGTAGGGATTAAAATCACAAGATTGTTAAGGGTGAGAAAGACCTCTAAGATCAAGTCCAGCCAAGTAGATCCTGTGTCCCATCTAACATGGACACAGAGCTTTGTAACACCCGTTACAAGTAGGGACTGGCTGGTAACTCCAGCAGGTGGTTTATGAGCTGTAAACTGGTCTTTATCCTATTGCCTCATCTCTGATGGCATCTTCTCACCCCAGAGACTAATTAAGTCAATTATTGCAGACTGTTAGATCTGTCCTGCTTAGAAGCTCTCTGATGACACAGTGAGATAACACCACTGTTCTTTTTGGTAGGTGGCTCTGAAAAGCTGCTGCGAGTTTGCCTGAACCTGCCATACTTCCTGAGATACATCAACAGGTTCCAGGATGCCGTGTCAGCCAACTCCTTCTTCATCATGCCAGCCACGGTGGCCGATGCCACCGCCGTGCGCAATGGGTCAGTGCCATCGCTGCCCTCTGCTGCTTCCTCCCCGCTGTCCGAGGGACATGGCTCTGCTGGCGGGGCAGTGCCACTCCCTGGCTGCTCCTCTGAGCTCTCCTGGCCCTCACACTGCTGAGCCTCAAGGTGTGTCCTCCCTCAGGTTCCATTCCTTGGTGATAGACGTGACCATGGCACTGGATACTCTGTCTCTGCCTGTGCTGGAGCCCCTGACGCCCACACGTCTCCATGACGTGACTGTTCTTGCTCTCAGCTGTCTTTATGCAGGTAAGTGGATCTCCTCTGGTTTTTTGGGAGCTTTTTGCTCTGCTCTGTGAGGCTCAGCCCACAAGTAACCTTTATTTCTCATGAATTTGAAAGCTCTGCAGCACAGTGTGCTGACTGGGCTGATACTGAAGTTGTTACAGTGGCCCTGAAATCCTGGCACATTCAGCTGCTGTTCTTGTCAGTATCTAAGAAAGACTGAGTGACTCAACATTTTCTTTAGAGCCTGTGATTTCTACTTTCTGTAACGTTCAGAGAATAATATATATTTCCAGTGCTTATGGCTTCAGCTGAAGTGATTGTAGCCCCAAATCAACCTTGTTCTCCAGGACTGGTTTAAGTATAACCAAAATCCTGAGTGTTTAATTGATATGGAGGAGACTTTCAAGACATAGAGCAGTTGAGTGTGAAGAATGTTAAACATGGCGTTCAGTTACACAGTAAAGCATTTCTTCCTTTAAATGTTCCCCTGTGTTTTTGTAGGACAAAAGTTTCGTCTTTTGAGGCTTCTAAAGATTTTTCAATCTCTCAGCTGTAATACTGAGTATTCCAATTGCTCCTTTAAACTTGTGAACATGTTTTAATGTATTAAATAAAGCATTTTTGCCCAAAATTGGCTCTTGGTAAGAATTCTCCTTGCCCTTGTCTCCTCTGAGGTGTGAGTGTGGCCACCTGCATGGCCATCCTGCACGTGGGCAACACTCAACAGGTACGAACTGGCTCCACGAGCTCCAAAGAGGAGGATTATGAAAATGATGCTGCTACTATTGTACAGAAATGTGTAAGTAAATGAGACAGTGTTCATGTGATGTGTGTAGGGTTTGTATTTATTTGGATTGCAATATCTGTTTGTTATAGCCATTAGCCTTGCTGGTGAAAGAATTAAAGGGGTGGCTAATTGTAGAGGGCACAATACAGTTGTATTTTGAGGTTTTTATTTTTTCCCCAGTGGGACACCTTACCATGGTTTTGGCTTTATTGCAGCTTGAAATCTATGAAATGATTGGGCAAGCCATCAGCAATTCACGCCGTGCAGGGGGTGAGGTAAGACTGCCATCTCAGGAACCTTTTTCACTGTTTTGTGTTGGTCTCTTTTGCCATTTTGATTGACACTGTTTTGTCGTGGTGCTTTTTCTTCTCTTCCCTTCCCCTTGACTTTTGGCACGATAGCATTATCAGAACTTCCAGCTGCTCGGGGCTTGGTGTTTGCTGAACAGCCTCTTCCTCATCTTGAACCTCAGCCCCACAGCCTTGGCTGATAAGGGGAAGGAGAAGGATCCACTGGCTGCTCTTCGGGTCAGAGACATCATTGCTCGTACTAAGGAGGGCGTTGGGTCTCCCAAACTAGGACCTGGGAAAGGGTATGTAACACCCCACTGCAGGAATCATTGTCCATGGATCCAGCTGTGCCCAGCAAGCAGCTGCTGTGGGGTCTCATTGGTATTTTGAAATTTTATTTCACTCCATTTGTAATTTGAGTCTTGGAAAGAAAAGTAGTTTTCTTCAATTTAGCAAGGTAGACACTTCACTCAGTTTAATATATATTTTTTTACTATTATTTTCCCCTGAAATCACACCGTGTCCTTTACATTTCTATAGGCACCAAGGGTTTGGTGTGCTGTCAGTGGTGCTGGCAAATCATGCCATCAAATTACTGTCATCACTGTTCCAAGATCTGCAGGTGGAGGCATTGCACAAGGTATGCACGTGCTCGGGAAGCCTTCTGCCTTCTCCCCTCAAACACTTCCCATCCTCTTCTCCCTTCTCTTTTTTTCCCCACTCCATTTTGGATTCTCTGCCCCAGGGCTGGGAGAGCGACGGTCCCCCCGCCGTGCTGGATGTGATGGCTCAGAGCACCTCCATCCAGCGCGTTCAGCGGCTCATCGACTCCGTGCCACTCACCAATCTGCTGCTCACTTTGCTCTCTACTTCCTACAGAAAGGTAGGAACTGGCACAGACAAGCTCTGCTTCTGAGCCCCTCCCAGGCATGGAAGTTCTCACTGTGCAAACTGTCACTGCGCTGAGAAGAATGTAGGATTCTGCTTTCAGAAGTCATCCGTTTGGGCCTCTCTCTTTCCTGCTTTCACAGCTGTAAATTTGACATATTAACTTTTCCTCTAAGTTCAGTGGTATTTGTGAGTTCATTTGCAAGGTGAAAAACCTGTGTTCAAAACCAGTGCTTTTATGTCAGAGCTGCTACTTCAAGTGTTGCTCCCAAACTTGACATAGATTATTTATTTCCAACCATCGTATGTAAGTTTTAATAAAACTTAAAGGGAAGAAGCCTTGAAAAGCATCATAAATTAGTTGAGGAAAATTTGCCAGAAGAAAATGTGAATGCATGAAGAACTTAGTCTTATTTTCAAATCCTTATCTTTCATGCTGCTGCAATGTTCCTTGCTGTGCTGTTGTGCAAGGCCTGTGTCCTGCAGCGCCAGAGGAAGGGCTCCATGAGCAGCGACGCAAGCGCCTCCACCGACTCCAACACCTACTACGAGGATGATTTCAGCAGCACTGAGGAGGACAGCAGCCAAGGTGACAGAGCTTGCAGCAGTCAGGATTTTACACTGCCTTTCAGACCTGTAGAATCAGGGCCCTGGCCACTGGAATGGACTGTAAGGCTGAAAATACCAAGCAGTTTGTATGATCTCTGTGGCAGGAGTAGGGCTGGGTGCAGTCTTTGGTGAAAACTGAAGCCTGAGGGGCTGGGGTTTGGCAGTGTTTGCTCAAGAGGAGGGTGTGGAAGTAATTTCTTCTTGTAAATTCCTGCTGGACCTTTGTAAAAGTGCTTCTCTATGAGACTTGGGAAAAATGAAGATAGCAGATGCCTTAATTCTGCTCACTGAAATCCCATTTTAGGCCTTTTTCAGATGAGTAGTTCATTAAGGTTTTTACTTATAACAACGTGGTTTTGTTTTTCCTTCCCTGTGTTTTAGATGATGACAGTGAACCCATCCTTGGGCAGTGGTTTGAAGAGACAATCTCTCCAAGCAAGGAGAAGGTGGCCCCACCACCCCCCCCTCCACCACCCCCTTTGGAGAGCTCACCAAGGGTGAAAAGCCCCAACAAGCAGAGTGGGGGAGAAAATGGGAACATCCTGGCCAGTCGCAAGGACCCGGAGCTGGTACGGGGCGTGCTCAGGCCCAGGGGAATCGCTGTCAGCTTACACTGACAGCAGGATGGATGTCAGGGGTTGTAAGTGCCCAGGGAGGGTCTTGGCTTTGAGGGAAGGTGTTTACTCTCATTCCAGGTGGAATATCCCAGGATTTGTTGCTGCCAGGGAAGTGGAGATTGCAGAGAGTATCGCTTTGGGTTACAGGGGGAGAGGGAGAATGGGGGCAGAACTGTAAGCGAAATGACTTGCTGATAGAATGCTTTTAGCTCCCAGCTCCATTTGGTACAGACACAAATATTGTAGGGGAGAAGCTGGAGCCCTCCAACCTTCACAGAGTTCTAGAATCAGTCCTGGTAGAGACCACAGTGCAGTGAGCTGGATTGCCATGAGCTCACCTGTCCTCCACTGCTGGGAGGGGAATTAAGGGACTTCATTTATTTTGCTGGTGGTTTAGTGTATATTTAATGTTGTCCCTCTGCTTCTGTAGCTTCTATGGTGTGTTTCTCTTTTCTTTGCAGTTTCTGAGCCTGGCTTCAAACATCTTGAACTTTATCACTTCTTCTATGCTGAACTCCAGGAATAACTTCATTCGTAACTACCTGAGCGTGTCTCTGTCAGAGCAGCACATGGCAACACTGGCCAGCATCATCAAGGAGGTGGACAAGGATGGACTTAAGGGTGAGGGAATAGAGCTCTGATAGAGCTGTAGGGTTTAGAGGGGTGTGTTTTCTTAGTGTCATGTCAAAATTTTGGGGAGCAAAGGTAGTAAAGGGCACTCGATCCCTGTCTTACAGGCACGTCAGATGAGGAGTTTGCTGCTGCACTCTATCACTTCAACCACTCCCTGGTGACCTCAGACCTTCAGTCCCCTGCCCTGCAGGTAATTTGGGATTGACTGCAAATAAAATGAAGAAATGGCGGTGTCTGTTACAGTCCCTGCATGGATTCTCCACATCTACAGTAGTGCCTGGGTGATTCCATTTGGCCTTGAGTATATTCTTTTGCAAACAGAGGCTGGAATGCCTTGAGTCCAATTATTTAAATGCCACGTGGAGTCATCCAGTACAAAACATCCTGCACAGTGTAAACTTACATCCAGAGTTCAAACTAATTCACTGAATTTTGTAGGTGATGAAAGCTGAGAAGAAAATGAGTCTGTGTATTTTGTTTGGGAAGGTTGCCTCTATCCATGAGTTTTTATGAAGAGACATTCCTACAGAGTTGTTTTGCTATCAGAACTGAAGCCAAAGAACCTTGGAATTCTCTCAGGAGAGAATCAAATTAATCCTTTTGCTTCCTTGTACTAACTTTGTAGCCTCCAGGTTTCTTTGCTGGGTCATGGTCTGACCTGACTTAACCCTGTAAGTAGGGGTTACAAACCTGCTTACCCATCACTGAATTAAATCCCTCTACTTTGCTGACTGGTTTCTACTGAATTTAAAACACTCTGTTGTTTATTGTTTTATAAAGCAGTTGGACTTTTCAGCAATCTGCCTTTTTACTGTATTTAAAAAGAAAACAAGTGTGATCAGTCAAAGGGATCTTCTTCCAAATTCATAGATACTGAACATACGATACTTGCTGTGATATTTCAGTAAATGAGTAGAGCTGATTAATGCCTTTTGTTTTATTGCATTGATGTTGAGAGCTTGTTGTGTTTTAAGTGCCAGAGGGCACAGCACTGTGTCCCTCAGTAGCTATCTGAGACAGAAGAGTTGCTGCTGTGGAAGCCTTTGCAAACTGAGAGCCCTGATGTTTGTTGTCATCTGTATATTCAGATCATACTTTCAATTAACTAAAGCATCAGACAGGACTTGCCTCTTTCCAACAAGCCCCTGTTTTGTTCCAGAACACACTTCTTCAGCAGCTGGGAGTTGCCCCATTCTCTGAAGGTCCATGGCCTCTCTACATCCACCCTCAAAGTTTGTCCGTGCTCTCGCGGCTTCTCCTGATTTGGCAGCATAAAGCCACTGCCCAGGGAGATCCTGATGTCCCAGAGTGCCTTAAAGTCTGGGAAAGGTGAGATCACCTTATGTGAAGCTGAAAATCAGTCATCTCTTACCCCTCTTGTTTCCTGTCAGGTGAAGTTCCCCAGCAGGGCAGCTGTTGTGTGTGTGTGTGTGTCTCTGAGCTGTGATCCCTGTGGTGCTCGGAGGAGCAGAGGCTCAGGCTGGTCCTTCAGCCACAGCATAGGAAATGAGACCTAAAATCAGGATTAAAGTAGGAGGAGGATGAATTACAGCAGTGCTGGTTTTAAAAAAGGAGGGAGAATGTCTTCTTTCAGTAGGTTTCTGGTAGGTTCTGTTGGGTCAGTGCCAGGATTGTTTCTCTCTGCCCTCACCTGGATGTGAAAGTCTCTGATAGCTGACTTAAAGCTCTAGTGGCCAACCTTCCCCACGGGAACATATTTGAATCCCTCTTTCTCCCTTTGAATGATCCTATTTTCCATTAAATGCATTTGTTGCTAATTTAATTTGTAGCTTTTACTGTTTGTGTGGTCTCATTCCAGTAAACACTGTAGGGAACACTTGGTGACATTACCAGCATTGAAGCAGAAAAATATGATTATGAAAATGTTTAACCTCTACTTAAAGTGATTTTAAAGAGACTTCTGAGCAAGGGGAAGAGTAAACTTGATAAACTTCCACTCCTGTTGTCAGGTTTGTGGGCACCCTGAAGCAAAATGCCTTGCAGGGGACTCTCCCCAGTGACACAGAAGATCTGAATGTGGAACATCTCCAGCTGCTGCTGCTCATTTTCCACAACTTCTCCGAGAGGGGCCGCAGGTCCATCATGATGCTCTGTATCCAGACAATCGTGGAGCTGACAGCAAACATGGAGACCCAGCAGAGTTCTGTGCCTCTCATCGTGGCACGGCTGCTCCTGGTGTTTGACTACCTGCTCCATCAGTATTCCAAAGCTCCTGTGTATCTGTTTGAGCAGGTAAGGCTTTGGCATCATGTTGTGGGTATTTAACTGGTCACCCAGCAGAAATCTGTGATCATTTATTTGGCACGTTCTGGTGTCTTTTTGACCTTTGGGAGTCAATCAGCTTTGATGTTATTACCAGCCTGTGGAGTTACAAGGCTGAACTAACCATCACTGCTGATTCCTAGCCCTGAGTTCATGTGGAGTGAGAATTCCTGGTCTCATTAGTATCCTAATTTCTGGTAAGGACAGGAACCATTTCACAGCTCCCTTTTCTTTGCATTAGCATTTCACTGTTGAGGTTTTTGGGATGTTTGGTTTTCTCATTAGTGGGATGCTGGTGCTTTGTGCCTGGCTTTCCCAGTTCTGGAAAGTTTGGCCTCTGATTTAAAATGCTCACTTCATATTAAAAATCATCAGAGAGGTCCAGGGTTTCCCTCAGAAGAGTGTAATGTCTTTTAAGCAGGGTTGTTTCTGTTCTGTGCGTTGGTATTTTGCCCCTGCCCTTCAGTGACAAGGATGCCATGGGTGGATTTTTGTTTCTTTGCTCACTTTTTAATTTAGGTGCAGTACAATTTGCTGACTCCACCTATTGGCTGGGGCAGTGGATCCCAGGATGGTGGCAGGCGAACCTCTGTCCCACTGTATCATGGCTTTAAAGAAGTGGAAGAAAACTGGACCAAACACTGTTCATCAGGTGAGAAAGAAAATGAAAGGAACTTTTTATTCCAGGGTTTGCTTTTAAAATTAAATGTGAGCCCTTCCTGTGCCTTGGTCTGGACAGCTTTTCCTGCTTTTAGTGGGCGTAGTTACAATAGATGAAAATGCATCTGATAACACAAGAAAAGTTTTATTGTACAAAATTACAGCCATCCAGGAGTATGCTACAAGTAATTCAAAACAAATCTGTATTTATTGTGTCAGGATTGTAGGAGTAGGAAGACTTTGGTTGTGTATGCCACAGGTTAGGGCACATGGAGCTGCCTTAGAATCTGATAGGAGTCTTAAAATGTGAAAGGTGGTGGGAATGGGTAAGAGTAGAAAACAATGCTGCCTAGTTAAACTGTCCCTTGGATTGTTACTTTGTGTTCTTACATTCCAGACTCAGTTCCTCAGCCCAGGTTCTACTGCATCCTGTCTCCAGAAGCTTCTGAGGATGATCTGAACCGCCTGGACAGCACGGTATGGGCACTGCTGGCTTAGAGACCTTGCTGTAGTTCTGCACAAGACCATGTGGCTTTGGCAAGTGCCAGGAAAAACAGACTGGAAGGGAAGACCAGAGACTTTTTACTAAGTGGAGAAGAGTGGCTGGAGAAGATAATATGGGATTCCTTTTTCCACCTGGTTTTCTGTGCAAAGCCTGTGTTGTACTCCTTGTAGTAATGCTCTTCATTCAGGCACGTTTGCTGTGACAGAGAGCCCTGCCCTGTCCCCACTTCCTTTTCATTCAAACACCTGAGGCAAAAGCCTATGTGGCATTAGAGTTGTTTTCTTATCACTTTGCTCCACATTGTTCTGGGTTGTGTTTCCTCACTAACCTTGTTGCCAGCAGGCTTATGGGCTTGCTCCCACACAGGCTTCCAGTTCATTGATTACCCAACTGGGGAGAGAAATATCCCACAGAACTCACTTCCTGAAGGCTTATTTTGCTTAGTTTTGGGCTGTGGGTATTCTGAATACTTAAAAAGAGTAAGAGCTTGGCTGCCTATATGCTTTGCAAAGCAGAGATCCTGACTTGTCATCTCCTGCAGGTTTGTGAGGTCCTTTTCTCCAGGGCTACAAAGTACGATGAGCTTTACGAAGCCCTGACTTCACTGCTTGCAGCTGGGTCACAGTTTGATACACTCAGGAGAAGGGAGAACAAAGCTGTCACAGCACTGGTAAGACTGTCTTGCTGTCTGTGTTGAAAAATAAAAGGTTTTCAAAGTTAGTGTTTTTAAGCAAAGTGTTTAACCACAGTGTTTTGGTCAGTGGTTGGAGTCATGTGGAGCTTACGAATCCCTTAACTGACTGTGGTGTTTATGGTGGCTGCACATCTCTGGAGTTTTTAATTCATAATATGTTTTAGACTTGTTGTAAGTCCCCAGTAATTCAAGCAGGTCTGGCTGGAACATGATTAAGCAGGAGAAAATGATATCATTTTTCCTTTTCTCACTCCTCTGTTGCCTATTTTGTTGTGCAATACAACAGAAAGTCTGTCCAGAACATGCTCATCTGATTTGGCACATCTGCAGGAGTCTGGAGTTCCTGATGAGATATTTCAGTAGCTGTGATGATGACAGCTGCAATCTTTCTTTACTGATTCATCCAGCTATTCCTCTCTGCAGGAAGCCTGTGCCCTTCAGTACTACTTCTTGATCCTGTGGCGGATTCTGGGCATTTTACCTCCCTCCAAAAGCTACATGCACCATTTGGCCATGACCACCCCTGAGATGAGTGACTGTGACCTCCTGCACACCCTGCGCTGGTCTTCTCGCCTGCAAATCCCTTCATATGTCACCTGGATCAAGGTGCAGCCTCAGCCTTATAGGGCTGGTTTGGGATGTTGATTTGGGATGTGGGGAGTGAGAATGTCTACCTCTTCCATGACTATGCGTGGGGGTTGTCCTGTGGGCACAGTGGGGAGGAATGGGAAGATGTGCCTGTGTTATCCAAAGGGTTCCAGCCTGGTGATTGGCAGAGGGGTTAATTACAGAGCATTGTTAAAGTGTGATGGGCCTGGTTTTTGGCATCTCTAGGATCACCTTGTCAAGCAGGGCATGAAAGCTGAACATGCTGCTCCTCTCATCGAACTGACCTCCAGCAAGTGCATTTCAGTGAAGTATGACGTGGAGGTAGCAGAGGAGTACTTTGCTCGCCAGGTGAGGAGTGGGGATGAGCTGTGCACGTGGAGCTTCTCTTGCTGGGGAGTGATTTGCTCTTACTGTTCCTCCCTTTGTGTTTCCAGATCTCTTCTTTCTGTGCTGTGGACTGCACGACTATTCTCCAGCTGCATGAAGTTCCCAGTTTACAGTCCATTTACACCCTTGATGCTGCAATTTCCAAGATTCAGGTTTCTCTAGATGAGCACTTTTCCAAGTTAGCTGCAGAAACTGATCCCCACAAGTCCTCAGAGATAACCAAAAACCTCCTTCCTGCTACACTGCAGCTCATCGACACCTACGCTACCTTTACCAGGTACAGTCCTCAGGATCTCTACCAGGAATACAGTTCCCTGCAGTGCATTTTGCTTCCTTTGCATTGTGTTGTTTTTTTGGTTTTTTTTTTTTTTTTCAGAGATGCCTGGGTCTTTTTATAGTCCATTGTGATTATTTTGTGTCCTCTAGAATGCCCATTGTTTTAAAAGAAGAATAAAAAGCAGCTTCTCAAGCCTTGTATGGGAAGTTGTTTCTAAGTAACCTCCTTGTCTGATCTTCCAAGGCTTCCTTGCAAGTTTGCAAAACCAGCTTTTCCTCCAAAGATAAAACCACTAGGCTTTTTAATAGGGCTACTTAAGGTAATTTCTGTGGGGTAATATTGAGGCTGTCAGACCATCAAGAAAGAGAGGGTGGTTAATTCTTACATTAAGAGCCTGAAGTTTTCTAAATTCTCGTTAGAACCTATGTAGAAGAAAGCAAAAGTAAATCAGCTTTTTCTTTGGAATGGGCATTTCTCCTCTTAAGCAGCTTAGAGGGGATAAAAACCCACAGCTCCCTCAGTGGTACGAGAAGAAGTGTGGGGCAGAGCTTCAGAAGTTTGCTGTTTATCTGTCACTGTTTTGACAGCCTTAGTTCTGACAGGCAGAGCTGATTGCTGAGTAAATCCTTTCCATCCTGGACACAGGTCCTACTTGCTGCGGAGCCTGTCTGAAGAGGGTTCCACGGACAGCAGACCCTCTGAGGAGAAGCTGCGGGGCTTTGCTGCTGTCCTGGCCATCGGCTCCAGCCGCTGCAAGGCCAACACTTTAGGTGAGGCTGCTAGAGAGCTCACTCTGTAGAGGTGAAACCTTCTGCAGCACTGCCAGCATTCCATTTCCAAGCTCTGTGCTGGCTCCTGTGTTCTCCAGCACTCTGTTCAAATGAGGGAGTTATCCTGCCAGCAGCACACGGGGAAGTCTCTTCCTTGTAGTATCCTAAAAACTGAAGAACCTGGGCAAAATTTGAAAGAGTAACTGTCTTAGGGGTTTATCTGGATTATTGAAATACTTTTATAGGCCTACTGGGGCTGGTGGTGTGGAATAATAAGGGGAATTATGAAATGTTATTGAAGACTGCTGGGAATTGGTGTTTTTGCCATGTTTTCTGTTGTGAAAGTGGGGAAAGTGTTGTGTTGTGTAAGCAGGGAAGTTCTGGCAAACTTAGGGGTAATTTTGGTTTGTAGAAGAGCTTGAAACTAGCCCTCAGCAGAGTTACATCTCAGTTGTGTCTTAAATAAGGATCTGCTTTCCAAAGTGTTGTGGAAGCACTCTGGCTTTCAACAGGGCCTGTGAAATGACTCAGTCGCTGATGGTTCTGTGTTAACTGCAGGGCCAGCGCTTGTTCAGAATTTGCCTTCAGCTGTGCAGGCTCTGTGTGAGTCCTGGAACAACATCCACACCAATGAGTTCCCAAACATCGGCTCGTGGGTGAGTCGTGCCTCGAGGATTGCCCTGGAGTGCCCTGACTCCAGGAATTGCTGGGCAGGGTGTCTCTGGGTGGTGCTCACGGGGGTGTGTGTGTGTCCATGCCCAGCGCAACGCCTTCGCCAACGACACCATCCCCGCCGAGAGCTACATCAGCGCCGTGCAGGCCGCCCACCTTGGCACCCTGTGCAGCCAGAGCCTGCCCCTGGCAGCCTCCCTGAAGCACACCCTGCTCTCCCTGGTCAGGCTCACTGGGGATCTCATTGTGTAAGTGCTGCTTTGTGCCTTGTATTGAGCATTGCATGTATGGTGGGGTCTGCCTGCTGTTCTCAGGGGCTGCTTTCGTTGGGCTCTGAGGGTGGAACTTGCTCGCCTGGTCTGTGTTTTGGACTAAACCTTTCAGTCTGCAGTTCTAAATGGGTTAAAGACAGTCTGTCTTCCTCTGGTGTCCTCAAAAGTAGTCAGACCTCCTGAGAGAAACCCTTATTTATTATCATATCAGGTATGAACTTGATGAAATTGGAATATAAACTGAGACAATATGGGTCTAATTAATTCATTTGTGTGTTGCTATAATTAACTTTTGTGATGTTTTCAAAGTGTAAAGAAGAAGTGAAATGAAAATTTTTTGATGGACTTAGTCTAAGGTACTCTGAAACCAAAAATTAGTTGTTGACAAGTTGCAGACAAGCCCAAAAGCCACCCTGTGCAGTAATGTGACTGTCTAGGAAAATGCTGTCAGTGTGTATTTGCAAATGTAACATGCAGAGTTTTCCAAATGAGGACAGGTTTTCTGAGGCCGCATCAGTGGGTTTATCCCAGCTTTCTGAAAAAAAGTTTTATCACTTGATTTCCATCCAGATCTCTGCCTCACTTGTGTGACTCCTGCTTTCCCAAAAGGATGTTCTCCAGCAAGTCACACAGAGATTTAATTTATTTGCATTTCTTTTCAAGCTGGTCAGATGATCTGAACCCACCCCAGGTGATTCATTCCCTGCTGCCCCTCCTTCTGGAGACCAGCACGGAGAGTGTGGCAGAAATCAGCAGCAACTCCCTGGAGAGGATCTTGGGTCCTGCAGAGTCAGATGAGTTCCTGGCACGTGTTTATGAGAAGTTGATCACAGGATGCTACAATATCCTGGCCCATCACTCTGATCCAAACAGGTAACAGCCTGGGCTTACCCTCCTCCTCCACCAAAGCTGTGCAAAGAGTGGCCACAGTGAGTTGAAACTGCAGTGCTGCTGCCTGAACAGCACAACTGAAAGGCAAAAAATCAACTTATTTTTCTCTTGAAGACTTTTGTACATGTAGACTGAAAATACAAGGTGTTTTATTCATGTTTCCAGGAGCCATTCAGGTAGGGGAGACTTTGATCATCTCCTGTAACTCTGGATGAATGTGTGTGGGTCTGGATGGGGTTTTATTGAAACAAATAGACAGTTCTACAAATACAAGGACAAAAGCAAAAGTGCAGATGTCACCCTGACTTTATATTCCCTTGTTCCTGCTGTGTGTAAGGATGGCTAATCCCTGCTTTATCCCAGATTTGGGTTTCCCACCCTTTCCTGTGTGTACAGAGGGAATGAGCTTCCCGTGCAGGTGTTGATTCTCCTCATCTGAAACATAAAACCTGTAGATATAATGATGTTGCATGTTTTTTAACACTGATCCTCTCTGGAGGGAGCTCTGCTGACCTGGGACAGAGTAGAAATGTGATTGGATTGAATTGTAGTTGCAGAGTGTTTGTGGAGTGAGGATGAGCATGGGGGAGAATGGGGAGGAGCACCACTAAAATACACTTGAAGTGTAAAAGCAGCAGCTGTTTTTAGGAATTTGAGGGTTCTGAAAAGCCTGGATTATTCTGGATTTCTAGCTGTAACTTGCCTTGTAGCATCATGTGGCACTTTTTCTCCTGGACATTTGTTGGGTTTGTTGGTGTTTCTGTGTGACTGTTGTTCAGTTGTTTTCCTTCCTGCCTTGTGAAGAAGAGCTGCTTTCAATTGCTGGAACGTTTTTGGAACTGTGTTAGCAAAATAGGTCACTTCTTGGCTCTCAGAGCTGCTGTAACTGTTGAAATTGCTCCTATATGTATTCTTTTTGGTCCTCATGTATTTGGTCCTTATATATTCCTCTTTTAATCCTCAGTGGCCTGGATGAGTCCATCTTGGAGGAGTGTTTGCAGCATCTGGAGAAGCAGCTGGAGAGCAGCCAGGCCCGAAAAGCCATGGAGGAATTCTTTTCAGAAAGGTGAAGTCACTGTGGCAGTTGTAGCCCAAGAACTTTTATTTCTCATCCTGTTTCTGTTTCCTTGTCACTGTAGACATTGAAGTTAATGCCATAGTGCAGGGAAATATGAGCTGTGTGAAGATGGGATCTCCTTTGTGCAGTGGAGGAGAGTGGGAAAAGATTCTGGAGGGGAGAGTACCTGGGTCTTTGTCACTCCAAATGAATTAGTCCCCATAGTGGTCATTGGTGCAAGATGATTGTTCTTGTCAAAGGAGATGTTTTAGACATGCTGGTCCATAAGTTACAGGCCAAGCTGCAAAATCCCAAGTTCTCCCTATGCTTTCTTGGGGCATCAGGTTGCTAATTTTAAAAGTGTTGTTGGGGTGGTGACCTGATTTAGGATTATGTGCTGGAAACAACATAGACCAACAAAGTGGTCTGAATGTGAGGGTGAACTAGAGGACAGATTTTCTCTGTTAGAAAGCAAACCATTGTGTGGTTTTTCCTCTCTACTTGTTCAGCAGAAACAGTCTTGTGGCTCTGCTTAAGATGGAAGGGAAAAATAGGCAAGAAAATCTTGCCTTTTTGTTTGGAAATAAGTTTAGGTCCTTTTGTGACCTCGTATGTGAGAATACTGAAACTGCTGAGGAGCCCATGAGATTTATGGATTTTAGTCTGAGTTTGCTGTTTGGCTGAAAGCAATTTCAGCAATTGGCTGCTGAGAAATATTAATACAAATTGTTGCCACTCTGAAACACGAGGGTGGAGAGAAATGAAGTGGACAAAGGGAATGTGTTACCTTTTACAAAGCTGATTTATTTCCCTCCTCTATGTAGTGGAGAGCTGGTCCAGATCATGATGGCGACGGCCAACGAGAACCTCTCGGCCAAGTTCTGTAACAGGGTGCTGAAATTCTTCACCAAGCTCTTCCAGCTGAGTAAGTGATGGCTGGATCTCTCCGTCCTGCCTTTGTCCCGTTTGTGCTGTTCTTGCATTAGGCTGGGACATAAAGCAAAGCTGGAGGAGGGAGGGGGGTCACAGCTTCCCACTTTGGCTGGATACTGTTTGCACGCAGTTCTCTGTAGCTCTGTCACTCACAGTGACTTCCCCACCCAGCTGAGAAGAGCCCCAACCCCAGCCTGCTGCACCTCTGTGGCTCTCTGGCCCAGCTGGCCTGTGTGGAGCCCGTCCGGCTCCAGGCCTGGCTCACCAGGATGACCATGTCCCCACCCAAAGACTCAGACCAGCTGGATGTTGTGCAGGAGAACAGGCAGCTCCTGCAGCTCCTGACCACCTACATCGTTCGGGAGAACAGGTAAAGCTCAGCCTTTTGAGTGCCCTTCATGACCTTCCTCCCCCAGGGGTGCGAAGTAGGTGTGAGCTGCTGGTGGTTTCTTTACTGCACCTCTCTGAAACCCCCCTCTTTTTGCTCAGCCAAGTGGGAGAAGGTGTGTGCACTGTTCTGCTGAGTACTCTGATACCAATGGCAACAGAGATGCTGGCCAATGGTGATGGCACAGGCTTTCCTGAGCTCATGGTTGTGATGGCAACTTTGGCCAGTGCAGGACAAGGGGCAGGACACCTCCAGCTTCATGGTGCTGCTGTGGATTGGCTGGGCAGATGGTAAGAGCAAACTGTATGCTGTTCTTTGTTTGACTGATGATGTTAAATTTTTAAACTGCTGCTGTGGGGGCAAAGGTTCCTGTTTACTGATACTCCATTATTTTTCAGTTGTTTGTTTGGAATATGAAGAGTCGGATCTGTTTCCCCCCATTAAGAACAACTTTGTGTTGTCTTTATCTTCTCCACTCTGGGTGGTTTAATTACTGCTTTTATGAAATTCCCTCTTGTTAAGCTAAAGCAAACCAAATGCTTGAGGCTGTTGGGCAGGACTGAGTTTATACTTCCCAAAGGCTGTTACCTCTCATGAGAGGTTGTGGACTCCCCATCCCTGGAAGTGTCCAAGGCCAGGTTGGATTGAGATTGGAGCAACCTGGGCTAGTAGAAGGTGTCCCTGCCCATGGCAGGGGATGGAATGAGATGAGCTTTAAGGTCCCTTCAACCCACAACATTCTGGGATTCTCTGATTCTGTAATAATTCCCACTGTTCTGTGTTACAGCAAGAAATACCTGTCTCAAAAGAACGTGGTAGAAAAAATGAATGCCAACGTCATGCAAGGGAAGGTAAGATGTGATTAGTGCTCAGCTTGCAGGAATAAACCCCAGGCAGGAGCTGCTCAGGTCTGCTGCTTTGGGTTCATGGTGGGAGTTCTAAAGCAGTTTGGTCAGGGGGGCACTCTTCAGTATTCCTGCCCTGCAGCAGCTCCTGTGGGGTGTGAGAAGTGACCTCATTGTCCCCCTTGTCCACTTTGCAGCATGTGACCATCCTGGAGTGCACGTGCCACATCGTGTCCTACCTGGCCGATGTGACCAACGCCCTGAGCCAGAGCAGTGGCCAAGGGCCCAGCCACCTGTCCGTGGATGGGGAGGAGAGGGCCATCGAGGTGGACTCGGACTGGGTGGAGGAGCTGGCAGTGGAGGAGGAGGACTCCCAGGCGGAGGATTCGGTACGCAACGCTCACACTCTGCTGCACAGAAGATCGAGGGTTGTTTTGCATCCAAATCAGAATCACTCGGGTTATAAATTAAGGTTTTGTTGGTTTTTTCTTCCTAACGTGACACTGAGTGGCAAACCTACTTGGCAGGTCTGGAAGAGAGTGTCTGTAATTCGTGCCTAGATATGTTGACTTTGTGATCTCAACAAAAGTTAAATATTTTTAAGTGAAGTAAGATGGGTTTGGTCCGATTGGTCTGTTTGTCAGTTATATATATGTCAGCAAGCAACTTAGATAAGGTTTTGAAGTTCTCTTGGGTAGGGAAAAAAAGCTGTTATAGTCTTTAAATTTTATTGTACCAGTATTTTTTTTACTATTTCTTCTTCTTGTTAACCCTTTCATGTGGTTTCATGTGGTTTGATACCAGCTGCCTTCTTGTAGCTCAGTGTTGCTATTCTTAAAATGCACATTTGCTGTCCAAGGAATTTATTCTGTCCCATGTACTTTACTGTTACTTAACTTTGCAGTTACAGCACCTTTCTAAAACCATTTTCTTCTTGACAGGATGAAGATTCTCTCTGTAATAAACTCTGTACTTTCACCATCACACAGAAAGAATTCATGAATCAACATTGGTAAGAATCTGAAATTTGTGCTCACAATTTCAGCCTGATGTTCCTGGCCATTGAGAATTCAAACCAGTGTGGTTTGTGAGCCTCAAATCACTGCCTTTCACAACTCACCTGTCTTATTTTGGGCAGGTACCACTGTCACACTTGCAAGATGGTTGATGGGGTTGGTGTTTGCACTGTTTGTGCTAAAGTTTGTCACAAGGATCATGAGATTTCTTACGCCAAGTACGGGTCGTTCTTCTGCGACTGTGGAGCCAAGGAGGATGGCAGCTGCCTGGTAAGGTGTCTTTGTGCCTCCACCTTTTGAAGCCTTTTACAGTTTTCTGTTCTGCAGTAAACCATGCCAGGCTATGAGACTTGAGGGCCTTGGTTTTATAATGAACCTTCAGAATTTACAGCTTGCCTGGCAGTTAATTTTTTGCACCAAACAAGACCATTGGCAAATCTCTGTCCTAGTGACTCCTAAGATTCCACCTGCCTTTACAGAATTGGCTACACAGCAGTCAGCACCTTTTCCCACTTTTTCCAACAAAATATACCTTAAATACAGAAGTTTCTTAGTCCTCAGGTGGATGCTGTTATTTCTTTAAAATTGCAGTCTAAGCAACTTACACTATTTCTTGGAAATTACATGGATCTTGCTGCTGTTACAATCTGTATTCATTCCATCAGTGGTCAAGCTGAGTCTGCTTTGGGCTCTCAGCATTCTGTGTCATTCCTAGGCTTTGGTGAAGAGAACTCCCAGCGGGGCGATGAGCTCTACCATGAAAGAATCCGCCTTCCAGAGTGAGCCCAGGGTGCCTGAGAGTGTCATTCGCCATGCCAGCACCTCCCCTGCAGAGAAGGCCAAGGTCACCATCAGTGAGGGGAAGGGCCCTGATGAAGAAAAACCCAAGAAGAGCAGCCTGTGCAGGAATGTTGAGGGCTGTCGAGAGGAGCTGCAGGCCCAGGTATGGTTATCTGTTAAACAAAGGTCATTCAGGCAGAATGTGTTGGTTTATCAGACGAGTTGTTTGATTTTTATGATGAGGGGTTGTAAAAGTGATGTCCGGCTGTAAGAAGCAGTTGATATGCAGCTTTTATGAAGGCTCCCATCAGGAGCACCTTGTTCCTCACTTGTCTCTTCCTTGTAGGCCAACTTCTCCTTTGCACCTTTGGTGCTGGAGATGCTGAATTTCCTGATGGATGCCATCCAGATCAATTTCCAGCAAGCTTCAGCCATGGGGAGCAGCAGCCGTGCCCAGCAAGCTCTCAACGAGCTCCACACTTTGGACAAGTCAGTAGAAATGACCGACCAGTTGATGGTGAGACTGAAAGAGCGATCAGATTATGGACAAAAGTGGAGGGAGGAGTCACATTTCAATAGTGATTTACTTTGGATCCTTTTCCTGCCTCAGGTGCCAACTCTTGGCTCTCAGGAAGGTGCCTTTGAGAACGTGCGCATGAACTACAGCGGGGACCAGGGCCAGACGATCCGGCAGCTGATCAGCGCCCACGTGTTGCGGCGCGTGGCCATGTGTGTGCTGTCCTCGCCCCACGGCCGGCGCCAGCACCTGGCTGTGAGCCACGAGAAGGGCAAGGTGGGCCTGCCAAGGGCACCTGGGGCAGTGCTGGGCAGCAGGCAGGCTGTGGTTTGTTCTGTCTGCCCGGTGAGATGGGTCTGTTGTGTGGTGTTTGCACAGCTCGGAAGAGCATCTCTCAGAAAGAACTCTTCAGGGTAAAAGAGTTCTTACAGCAGAAATTAGGGAGAACACTCGCTGCAGCTGCTGCCTGGTTGGAGGGAGATAGGGTCCATCTTTTTTGCTGTGTCTTGAGTGAAAGGATGAGAGGAAATGACCTGAAGTTCCACCAGGGGAGGTTCAGAGATGGGGGTCCATCTTTTCTGCCGTGTCTGGAGTGAAAGGATGAGAGGAAATGGTCTGAAGTTGCACCAGGGGAGGTTCAGATTAGGTATCAGAAAAAAAAAATCTTCGGTGCAAGAGGGGTCAGGCACTGGAGGGAGTTGCCCAGGGAGGTGGTGGAGTCCCTATCCCTGGAAGTGTTGAGGAGGTGTCTGGATGTGGCACTTGGGGATGTGCTTTAGGAGTGGTTATGGTGGTGCTGGGTGACAAGACTCGATGGTCTTGGAGGTCTCTTGCAACCTTGATGATTCTGTGATGCTCATTCTGTAAGTGGGGCCACATTCACAGAGCTGTAGCTGAGATGGCTTATCCCTCAGAAAACTGGCTGACAGTTCCTTCTGTGCTGCAGATCACAGTCCTCCAGCTCTCAGCTCTGCTCAAACAGGCCGACTCCAGCAAGAGAAAACTGACCCTCACCCGCCTCGCCTCCGCCCCCGTGCCCTTCACTGTGCTCAGCCTCACTGGCAATCCCTGCAAGGAGGACTATCTGGCTGTGTGTGGACTCAAAGTAGGTGCTTCCCAAACCCTTTCCCACATCAACTCGAAGCCAGCTGTGTTTTGTTCCTCTGAGGAGCTGGCACAGAGCTGGCTCCAAAGTTCTGTCTCTAATTTAGCTCCTGAACTGCTTTTCTGCATGATAGATGAAGTGAAAGAAGCAGGAGCTGTACGAGTAATATAATAGAGGAGACAGTGCCTTGAAATAGTACTACTTATTGTATTTAGGCCAATTCTGCTTGAGACTGGAGCCAAGGTTTAGTCACGTCAGACTTAGTGTGGTAGAGCTACTCTGTAACAACTGGTGTGCTCTGGCAAGGACTCCTTCTTGTTGTATTCTCCCAAATTTAGATGCAGCTTTCTCAGTTCAGACTCCACAGATTTGTTATTTAACTCAGAAACAGCTGCACTCTGCGTCATTTTGGTTTTGTGTGGTTTTTTTCCTTACAAACCTTCATGTCATTCATCTTTAATGCAGTAATTTTGGATTCTCACTCTCTGAATCATTATTGGCACTAAGAGAAATGCTGACTTGTAACTCCATTCTTGGCTGCAGATGTTTACAAAATGCTTTGTTCCAACATTTGACCAATATTTTTTCTTCCTCCAGGACTGCCACGTGTTAACATTCAGCAGCTCTGGATCAGTCTCTGATCATTTGGTACTTCATCCCCAACTGGCCACTGGGAATTTCATCATCAAAGCTGTGTGGCTGCCAGGATCCCAAACAGAGCTTGCCATTGTGACTGCAGACTTTGTGAAGGTGTGTCTGCTCTTAAGCTATTGGTGATGTATCTGCTTTCATCCATCAGAGCCTGGATCCTTGTGGAGCTGCATGGCAAATCACATGTGGGAGAATGTGATAATGTTCCTGGAAATAAATTGGAAATATAATTTTGGGGTGTTTGGCTACTGTTGTTGCAAGACAAAGCTAAACTAAAGCACCCGGAGAGTACAACAATTAACATTTAAAAGGATTCCCTTGTCTCAGCCCTTGTCCTACTTTGTATTGTAGAAGTTGATTAGTGCCTTAATTCTTCTGTGTCACAGCAGTTATTTCCTTGCTTCTTCCCCCAGATTTACGATCTCTCTGTCGACGCCTTGAGTCCAACTTTCTACTTCCTCCTACCGAGTTCCAAAATCAGGGATGTCACTTTCCTGTTCAACGAGGAGGGGAAGAACATCATTGTGATCATGTCCTCAGCTGGATACATCTACACCCAGCTCATGGAGGAGGCCAGCAGTGCCCAGCACGGGCCATTCTATGTCACCAACGTGCTGGAAGTCAACCATGAGGACCTAAAGGTGCCAGTGACTTCCCTTTCTCTCTGTTTCTTTGCATCTTATCTTTGAAGGCAGCAGTTTCCTTTTCTCTTTTCCTTCTTTTAAGCTCCCTGATCTAGATCAAGGAGCTTGCTCATTCCTCTAAAGGGAGAAATATCCTTGCAGTGAAAGGGGGTGGGGGTGAAAATTAAACCCCTTGATCCTTTCATCTAGAAAATGGAGCATGTTTTCCATGGCTGGCTCTGAAGTCATGCCCAGCAGGATTTCTCAGCAGGGAGATGGTTTCAGAGCAGGGCTGTTCTCAGAGTGAGACACTCTAGAGGTGCAGGAGCAGAGTGCTTAAATCACCATTGCTGGGGCTGCAGAGCTGGAGTGAGCCTTTGTTTCTGGTTTTGGGGGTGACTTGTGAAATCTCTCCAGTGTTTTTAACCTCAGCCTGTTTCAAAGCGAGGGAACAGATGAGAAGACAGCCCTGAGGAAGGTCTTTTGTGAGCTGGGAACACGGGGAGTGCTCCATGTGAGGCTGTCACACGGCGTTCAGGCTCCCAGCTGAGGGTGTTACCTACAGCCCACGGGTGTGCAGGCTCAGCATCCCCTCCCAAAGCCTTTGAAGTGTCTGAGGGATGAGTTCACCCAGGAGTTCAGCTTCGAAAATCTTCGTCTGGGGCTGTGTTCTCTCACTGGTGGGGAGGAGGGGAGGCTTTGGGAACAATTCCATCAGAAATTTCAAAGCCTGACAGTGTTTTGGGATGTGTGTGTTTATGTTAAATGTTGTCATTTCTCTGTGTCCCACAGGACAGCAATGGCCAGGTGGCAGGAGGAGGGGTCTCAGTGTATTACTCCCATGTGCTACAGATGTTGTTCTTCAGCTACTGTCAAGGCAAATCCTTCGCAGCCACCATCAGCAGGGCCAGCCTGGAAGTGCAGAGGCTCTTCCCAATCAACATCAAGAGGTGAGGCTCATGTGGAAGACTCTTGAAGTTTTTATTTCTGTTTATTAGTAGTAAATATCACTCATTATTAACATCCCACCTCTGAGGGGCCAAAGCTTTTGTTGAAGTTCCTCTTTTTGAGTGATGATTTCATGCAACTTTTCACGGTGCTTCTGCCCTAATGGACTTTGAATTGGTCCCTTCCAACTCAGGATGATTTGAAACCGAAACTGGCTGTTTCAGCAGTGGGGCAGGCATGCATTTTGTCTTCTCACTAGGATTTCCCAGCAGAGAGGTGGCTGCAGAGCAGTTGTGCTGCACAGTGTGGAGCTGGCCCTGGTGCAGCCACTGGAACCGATGGGATTACCCACCCTCACCGAGACTGCAGAGCAGAGTGTCTTTGTTTCCTTTTGCCACCAGGACTGCAGTGGACCTTGTGCACTGTGCATATTAAGGCTTATTTTCAGGCTCCCTTGAGGGAAACCAATCTCTTTTGTTAAGAATGTGGCAAGGAGAAAGCTCTTCTGTTGTGTTTTCTGACAGACAGAGCTGGGCAGTTGGGCCACAGAGTCTTCACTGGCCTGCCACAAAGCCACTGTCCTGAGCAAGCTCTGTACAGGGCTTGTTCCAAGGGCTCTTGAGCCCCAGGCAAGGTTGGCTTAGAGTTTTTGCAGCTCTGCTTGTATTGTTTCCTGTGATCAGTCACACAGATTCTCCTGGTTTGGCTTTTGCTTAGTGCTGCCAGATGTGTTCTAACATGGAACTTTATCTCTTCAGCTAGAGTCAGCTGAAGGCTATTTTAAAATTACCTCCTTGGTTTGGGGCATCAAATGCTACTGGTTTTTCCTCAAGTTTGCAGGGTGGAGATCTGGGCTGTGAACTGGGGGGCCTGAATTCCTGCTGAAGGCGAAGCTTTGCCTGGTGTGAGTGCTGCACTTTGTGTGTTTTCTCTTGTTCAATGAACGTCACCATGCCCTTCATCTCTTGCAGTTCCAATGGTGGCAGTAAGACCTCACCAGCCCTGTGCCAGTGGTCAGAGGTGATGAACCATCCTGGCTTGGTGTGCTGCGTTCAGCAAACCACGGGTGTCCCGCTGGTGGTCATGGTGAAGCCGGACACCTTCCTCATCCAGGAGATTAAAACCTTGCCAGCCAAAGCCAAGGTTTGTCAGAATTCTTGGTGCTTTTGGCTCTTCAAATGTGGATTCTTGTTCCATCAACAGGATCTGTGGTTTCCTGTTCCGCCTTCTCATCTTGGCAAGAGTTTCTTTCTTCACACAACACTTGCCAAGTCCTTGTCTTGCCTTGCAGATCCAGGACATGGTGGCCATCCGTCACACAGCCTGCAATGAGCAGCAGAGGACCACCATGATCCTGCTGTGTGAGGATGGCAGCCTGAGGATCTACATGGCCAACGTGGAGAACACCTCCTACTGGCTCCAGCCCTCGCTGCAGCCCAGCAGTGTCATCAGCATCATGAAGCCCGTCCGCAAGCGCAAGGCAGCTGCCATCAGTAAGGGGCTCCTCCCACAGGTCTGGGGTAACACGTGGGGTGCAAAGGTTCATCAGCATCATCCAGATACTGAAAATGTTCACTTTTGGCTGTTGCTGGTTAACCTGAGGGCTAAGTCTGGGTAGAACGTTTCCATGAATATATATAAAACAACGTACAGAAGGAGGCAAGTTCCTTCTGCAGCTTTTTTAGCACAATTTGAATAGATTTCCTCAAGCCCATCTCTCTCCCCCTCCAGCAACCCGCACGTCCAGCCAGGTGAACTTCCCCATTGACTTCTTTGAGCACAACCAGCAGCTCACAGATGTGGAGTTTGGAGGCAACGACCTGCTGCAGGTGTACAATGCCCAGCAGATCAAGCACCGCCTCAATTCCACGGGCATGTACGTGGCCAACACAAAGGTAAATGGGGCAGCTCAGGTTCTTGGGGGCTTCTGGGTGACATTGTTGTTGATGTTGATGGCATACTGTGTCTTGGGAGTCTTTGTTCAAATGACCATGCACGAATCCTGTACTTGGGAGATGATGGAGGCACCTCTACAGAACCAGATTTGTGGCTTAAGAGTGACTTTTTGAGCTGTGGTTTGTCTTCTGCAGCCTGGGGGTTTCACCATCGAAGTGACCAACAATAACAGCACGATGGTGATGACGGGCATGCGGATCCAGATCGGCACCCAGGCCATAGAACGAGCTCCCTCCTACCTGGAGATCTTCGGGCGCACCATGCAGCTCAACATGACCAGGGCCCGCTGGTTTGACTTCCCTTTCACCCGTGAGGAGGCCCTGCAGGCTGACAAGAAACTCACCATCTTCAGTAAGTCTTTGTTAATCGTTTGGTTTGACCAGCTGGTGGGTTGAAGCTGTTGTGCTTCACCTCAGAGGGAGTTTCCACAGTCTGACCACAAAAACAGTTCGAGGGGTGAACCCTGAACATTTAATAACTTTATTTGTGGCCCAGTTTTTTGCTGCAGTGAATGAATGGTCAGTAGCACAGCTCAATAATTTTGTGTTGAGGTAAGAGAGGGGAAATGACCTTGGAGGTGACATTGTGAATGGCTGTGTGTTAATGACAGGGTGTAATCACTGTTCTGACACCATGTGGCAAGACTTGTTTGTATTCAGAAGCAACACTTTTCTTAGTTTTTAAGAAATTTCTCTCCTCGCTGCAGTTGGGGCTTCTGTGGATCCTGCTGGAGTCACCATGATGGATTCCATAAAAATTTATGGCAAAACCAAAGAGCAGTTTGGATGGCCCGATGAGCCCCCCGAGGACTTCCCATCTGCTTCAGTGAGCAATGTTTGTCCCCCAAACCTGAATCAAGGGAATGGCACTGGAGACACAGAGTCAGCTGCCCCTGCTGCTGCCAGTGGGACTGTCCTGGAGAGGTATTTTCACAGTGTTTCCTATATTTCTCCTTGGGAATGGGTAGTTGCTGTGGAGGGCTCCTGGGTGCACTTGTGTGCTTTCCTTAACTGGGAGAACTGAATGGAATTAGTGAATTGTTCTCACTGCCTTACAAAGCAACAGCTGAAAAGTCAACGTTGTCTTGTAAGGAGAGTTTGTGCTCCCTGTCGAGTTCTCTAGTGGAGTAGATGCATAGATCTGTGTGCCTGCTTCACGTTGCCAAGTTCATTTGTTTCAGCAGCCTTGAGGAGCTAAAAGAGATTTTTGCTGCCTTGGAACATTCTCTCATTTCCAGCTGGCCCTTTCCATTCTCCAGAGCTCACAAAAGTTGGGCTTAACAAAATTTAAGCTCAGTTTTGAGGAGGGCTGTGTGTGTGACCCTGCTTTAGGCTTGTGGTTCCCACCAAGTCGTCTTGCAGCCCACGTGTCTCAGGCTCAACTGTTATGCTGGAGAAAGTGTTGGGATTTCCCCCCCCTTCCCAAACCACAAGGGTGACCTGGGCATATGTTTAGTACAAGAAATGAAACTTGTGTTGTTCTTTATATTCACCCCATGTTCTTCCTCTGAGCTTGTACAGTCTGTACCTGAGGGTTGTGGAAAGGCTGGCAAGCAGCAAGGACAGGAGGGAAACAACTCAAGGAGGAACTGGCATTGCTGAAAAATGAGCGTTTTAAGGGATGTGCTGCTCAGCTGGGAGGAAATGGGGGTTAATTTTGTCTGACTGAAATTCTCAGGTAAAGGGTCAGGGCTTGAAGTGGCAGTCAGGACCAGCTGAAGGACGTGTTCATCCTTTCATATTTTGGTGTTATAACAGTTTGTGGGATTTTTCTCCCATGCTAATTTTCCCTTTCTTGCCCTCCTCTGCTCTGACATCCCCACAAGATGTCCCTCTCAACACAGACATGCTCACTGGTTTTCCAGAGCAGGGAGATTATAGTCTAAAAATTCAGATCCAAGAAAAATAATCACTATTTGGTGTAACAGAACGCAGCATGTTACCTTCCAAAGGCCCTCTGGAGCAGGCACAGCTAATGGCAGGCAGGAGGCAGCTTTCCTGTCAGAAGTTTGGTGTCTGCATTTAAACTCGAGCTTGGGTGGTGCTTTAAGTGGTGCTTGGCTTCTGTGTGCAGGTACCCTGGACCTCCTTTGTGTGCCCTACCCCCGTGTGTGCTGCCCAGGCAGAGACAGCTGTGCTTACCCGGCGCTCTCCCAGCTTCCTGATCCCCCCCTTTAATTTGCCTTTTGCTTAGAATGTGTTCTAGGGAGTTTTTCTGTGAGCTTTACACATTTTTATTTTTTTTTCCTTTTTCTTTGCTCCCCCAAAGTTCTGACACTGAGTCCCTAACCACCCTGGACCGGTTAGTATCCATCCTTTACTCTGCACGAGTGCGTGTGTGTCAGAGGCAGAGCACATGGTGTGGCTTTCGTTTTCTGGGGTTTTCTTTCTGTTTCCTAAGTGACATTTGCTTCTTTACATTCTGGTCATTGCATGGCAGATGTTTTAGCCGATGTAAAGATAAGGTGGTTTGTAGATCTTTGCTGTACACAGCATAACTGTTGCTTGTTTGACAGACTCCCCTCTCTGCTTTGTTCCTTCCTTGCGCCTTCTTATCCCTCTTACATTCCCTGAGACCTTTCCAGAGGGTGGCTGTGGGTAGGGGGGTCGTTATTTATCCCCACCAGACAATTGTTCCTTCTACCTCTTATCCAATCCTCCAGTGTTACTTCTTCCCTTAATGCTCTCTCTTCCCTCCTTTTTCCTGTATCTTCCTGCTCCTTCTGGTGTGTCAGGTGGCATTTCAGGTGGTTGTACCCGGAGGCAGGCAGTGCAGCTGCAGGGAGATCCAGCACTTTGCTGCCACTTGTAAACCAGCTTTTCCCTCGGGGCAAGTGTTTTACCAGCCTGCCAAACTTTGAGCCTCAGCATCTCTCACTTGGGTCAAACCCGGTTTTGCTCCAAGTTAATTTTCCTCTGGAATATTTTGCGCTGAAACTCCAAATTGGAAAGAGCAACCTGTGTGAAAACAGCAAGCGAGTAGAATCTTGCTCCCTTAGCAAAGTCGGTTCCGCTTCTTGCCATGTGTCATAGGCAGCCTTGATCTGCAGTCATCTGTACGGCTGGGGCCATGGTGAATTGGGACTGTCAAGACAATCCAAGTTATCCCCGCTGCAGGCTGCGTGAGGAAATGTTTTATCCTCTTTGGGAGAGAAAAGCCCCTGTCTTTCAGCTGTGGATTATTGAAGCAGTCCTAAGTTTGTCTGTGAGCGTGAGCCAGGTTTAACTCTGGTCTGTAACACAATGAAATGATATGCATGGTGCCTGTGGCAGGTTTTATCATGCTTTGATTTTGTACTTGGCATTCGTTAGCTGTCTCTGAGCTACTCATGACTGTAGCCCGCATAAAGCAAAGTGCTAAGGAGAGAGAAGGGTTGCTGTACTCAAGCCTGCTTTCCTTTCTCCCTTCAGGCTAGTAGTGAGTTCTTTAGAAGCGCTGGAAAGCTGCTTTGCTGTAGGACCAGTCAACGAGAAGGCAAGTAACTTTCTGAATACATTCTTGAGCTGGGGAAGGAGGGGCGAGCTCAGCACTTACCTCCTGCAGCCCCGAGGGCCTGATACGGAGCAGAGCCGCATCCGTTTTGCTCAGGGCACTGATCTGAAAGTTGACTTAGCCAAAAGCATTTGAAACTAGTTTAGAATGACAATTGGCATTTGCATTTGTCGCTGGTGGGCTTTTTGTGCTGTAGAGTGACCTCATTTACAGAAACAGCAGGGTGGAAGTCCATAAATCTCAAAAGGACTTTTCTTATGTAGACATGTGAAATGTCCCTTAAATGTCAAACAGTGAATTAAGAGAGGCTGTGGAAAGGGTATTGAAGGAAGGCACAAACTCGAAAAGAGGTCAGGGAGCTGCAGGTACACTGGGAAATCAGACTCATGGATCGCTTTCATGATGAATATACAGAATAATGGCTTTTGTCTGTTCTTAGGAGAAGAATAAGATTGCAGCTCAGGAACTGGCTACGATGCTGCTGTCCATGCCAGCTCCTTCCAGCGTGCAGCAGCAAACCAAGAGCCTCTTGGCCAGCCTGCACACCAGTCGCTCAGCCTACCACAACCACAAGGTAAGGAGGCTGTGGGGGCTCCTGTCTCTTGCCACTCCATGGCTGAGGTGCAGCACGGCACTGGGGAACCCTTTCTCCATGCAGTATAAACCTCCTGGCTGATCCCCCCTTTAGCTCCTGCTGCCTGCCTTGCTGGCTTTTGTATTTCACCAAAACTCTCTGATGTTTTAGTATTAGTTGTCCTTCCTGAGGTGACAGGAGTTAAAGCAGCGAGTGCTGGATTTTCCCAGGATCTGTGCTGTGGTTGTACTTCAGCTGCTTTATTGTCAGTTGTTTTTCTTTGCCTATGTGATCTTTCCCTTCACAGGACCAAGCACTGCTAAGCAAAGCCATTCAGTATTTGACTTCCTCAACCAAAGAAGGAAAGGACCTTGATCCTGAAGTATTCCAGAGGCTGGTCATCACTGCTCGATCCATTGCTATTATGAGACCCAACAATCTGGTCCACTACACTGAATCAAAAATGCCACAGCTGGAAACAGGTAGATAAGCCTGTGGTTTTAACTTTCTGTTGTGCTAAGTGCAGTTGGTGTGGCAGGGGCTGTATTTGGCACATTTCTTCGGTGTGTGACAGTCCTTTTGAGGACATCTGAGCCTCTGACAAAATCCATTTCAAATGAACTTGGTGTTAATGCACGTATCTGACAAGTGTTCTCTAATTTGTACAGAGAGTGAAGAAGGGCAAGAGGCCCAGAAACACGTGGAAGGAGAGGGCTGCACGTTTATTACCCAACTGGTGAACCACTTCTGGAAGCTCCATGCATCAAAACCCAAAAACGCCTTCCTGGCCCCTGCCTGCCTGCCAGGTCTGGTAGCTCTTCCATTGTTACTGGCCAGCTTTTGAAGGATCCTTTTTTAAGTTTGTAAACAGAGAAAAGTGACTTGTTCCAAATGAGGCTTAAGATGCTCATGATGCACTGAGTGCTTTCTGATGTATAGCTGCAAATTCTGCTCCAAAGCTTTTGTTCTGGACTAAGTGTATTGTGCCAGTGAAAAGGGACTGGGGATTAATTTATCCACATTTGGCTTCATGGGTGATGTTAGAGGATATTCAGTGGTGCTGGTGTATGGAGTTCACAGTATTCCATTAGACAAGAAAATCTATATTTGTGGTGTTGACATTGTGCCTTGAGTCTGCAAACAGAAGATCCTTCTGCAGTGTCTCACTCTGTGCTGAAATAGAGGGAGATTTCATTTCTGCTTGCGTTCCTCCCTAGGTCTCACTCATGTGGAAGCCACAGTCAATGCTCTGGTGGATATTATCCATGGATACTGCACATGTGAGCTGGATTGTATCCATACAGCATCCAAGATCTACATGCAGATGTTACTTTGCCCGGTACGTTGTCTTACCCTGCTCTGCTTCAGCCTGTAACTGCAGCAGGGCAGGTTTAGGTTGGATATCAGCAACAATTTCCTCATGGAAAGGGTTCTCCAGCTCTGACACAGCTGCCCAGGGCAGTGCTGGAGTGACCATCCAGGCAGGGATTTGAAAGACATGTAGGTGTGGCACTTGGAGATGTGTTTTAGGGTGATTGCAGTATCACGTTTATGGCTGGACTTAATCTTAGAGGGCTTTTTCAACCTAAATGTTTCTATGACTCTATAATTACATAGAATTAAATACAGGTAGAATGAGAATACATAGTTCAGATACAAAATAGAGGTGTTCAGCCCTAAACACACAGCCAGAAGGGAATGAAGGAGAAAGTTCTCTCTCCTTGTCTTCCAGTAACATTTTTCACATGGAATTATCAGTATTGTTTTATGGCTTCTTGGGGAACAGGGAGTGAAGGCAATGACTTGTGCCTTACATGAATCAGGACCAACAGAGAGGCACAAGTGTATTTTTAGCCATCTTTCCAAATACTGTGAATAAGCACTTGCAACTGAAGAAGTGTCACAATTAACTGTTAACCCTGCAGGATCCAGCAGTGAGCTTTTCTTGCAAACAAGCCTTGATCAGAGTGCTGAGACCACGGAACAAGCGGAGACACGTCACGCTGCCCTCCTCCCCTCGCAGCAACACCCCCATGGGTATGGCAGATACATTTCCCTGCCTTGCAATGAGCATGGCCTGCTTCATGTGTCAGAAAAGACAAGAAGATAAAGTAGTCTTATTATAAATTGGGGCTAAAATCAGTCTTTCTCCTTTCTTTTGTTTTGTCCCCTAAACCCCCTTTTTAAAATTTTTATTTACTAAACTGTCACCTCTTCTTTGGTATTCTGGGATTCAGAGAGGAGGTTTCTCTGACATACTCCCCTGTCAGTGAGAGGGAAGTCTGATTATGTTATTTATGGGGTGGTAATCCAGGCTTAATACTTCTATGCATTTTTTCAAGTTCTTATATATCAGAGATGTGTACAGACCAAAATTAGGGTATCAGAGCTCTCCCCAAGAGATGCTTTTTAATGCTGAGGCAAATTGTGGGTGCCTTGGAATCTCTTGGTAACTGGGGGTAGCTTAGTTTTTTTTTTCCCAGCACTGCTATGAGCAATTGTGCATTTATTAATTAATGAATCCTTTGTGACCCAGGAGATAAGGATGATGATGATGATGATGATGCAGAGGACAAGCTGCCGAGTTCTGGGATAGCAAACGGTGAGCACATCCGCCAGGAGAGCCAGGAGCAGAGCGAGGTGGACCACGGGGACTTCGAGATGGTGGTGAGCCCACAGCTGCTCTTTGGAGCCTCTTAAATGTGTTGGGACCTGAGTTTGATTCAGTTCTGATGGATCAGTTTGTAGAGCTCCATTACTGGTGGTGTTTTAGGCAAAGCTCTCACTGTGTTTCCTCTCCATAGTCTGAATCCATGGTTCTGGAGACTTCTGAGAATGTGAATAATGGGAATCCTTCTCCTCTGGAGGCTCTTCTGGCTGGAGCAGAGGGATTCCCTCCTATGCTGGACATCCCTCCAGATGCAGATGATGAGACCATGGTGGAATTGGCTATTGCCTTGAGCCTTCAGCAAGATCAGCAAGGTAAGATGTGGGTGTTCCTGGCAGGCAAAAAGGGAAATGGAATATGGGGAAATGGGGACAAAAACAATGAACCAAAGACAGTGGAACTATGAAATGCACAGAAAATGCCAGAGTTAACTTCATTCCCTCAAAGAAGGATGCTCACAACTTGTCTTGTGCTTGCAGGGAGCAGCAGCAGTGCCCTTGGATTGCAGAGCTTGGGACTGTCTGGCCAAGCCCCCAGTTCCTCTTCTCTGGATGCTGGAACACTCTCAGATACAACAGCATCAGGTAACTGTTCACTGCCAGGAATCAACCTTCTTCTGAATTTGACCTGAATAAAATGGCTTTAAATTGGTTTGTAAGTCTGGTTTTGAGGAACCAGTTATTACTATGGGCTTCATGTATTTTTGATAGTGTATTTCTGACCTTTTCCTGCTCTGGTGGACTCTCAGTGTAGAGTTCTGAGGAAGTTATTTCCTCTCCTTTAAGTAAAGCAGACAAAACAAACCATATGCTGTATTTCCTCTGCATTTATAAACAACCAGACTTCTCTCATCAAACAGCTTGCATGCCTCTCTGTTTGATGAGGTTTCCTCTCAGGATACCTCCCCTCCACTGCTCTTCCCAGTGTTAAGTGGACACTCCGGAGCTCCCCTTTCATTTATAGTTGAAAATCAACACAAACACCCAAAGCCAGTGTGGTGGTTTGTTTGTAGGCCTTCCCTAGAAACTGGGGGCAAAACTAAGGAAGTATTCCATATCATTCCCTTACGTAACCAGGTGTATAAAGACAGAAAGGGAGGTTCCTCTCTCTCTTTTCTCTTCTCTCCCTTGTCGGGTGAGCACTGAGGCAGCAGGTCTCCGTGTTTAGGCTTAGCTTATCTCTATGAGGTAAGGCCTGGCTGAGGGCTGTTGTGTGTGTTGGCAGAGGAGGAAAGGAACTCACTTCTCCTAAGGGAAGTTGGTGAGATCTTATTGTATTAGTTGTTTTACTGAGCTAACTCCTGGGATTCGATTGTGTGGGTCTGTTTTGTTTATACCCTTTTGGTCCTTTTCCCCTTTTTCCCTTTTGGGTTTGTTTGGGATTGCTTGGAATCCTTGTGCATATGTAGATAGTGTTTAGTTGTATATACATGAAATATCTGTAAATATATGTATATATATATTCCTTCACTGCATTTTCCTTTCTGCTACTTTTTTTTCCCTCTTTTCGGGAGAGGGGTTGGAAGAGCTGCCCAGCTCACAGCTGTGTTTGGCGGGGAGCCAAGCCAAACTTACACAGCCAGCTATTCCCGTCTTTCCTTTGGTAGCTTGTGTGTCTTTTGAAGTTCCCTCCAGGCAGTGTTTTTACTTGTAACAGCTCTCTTTATTCTCTTAGCTCCAGCGTCTGACGACGAGGGCAGCACGGCTGCCACGGACGGTTCGACACTGCGCACGTCGCCGGCGGAGCACGGCGGGAGCGTGGGCTCGGAGAGTGGTGGCAGCGCCGTGGACTCGGTGGCCGGGGAGCACAGCGGTGAGTGGCTCCTGCTGCAGCTGCTCTGCTGCACCAGCTCTGCTCTGCTCCAGCAGGACTGGACCACGCTGTGCTGGTTTAGAGTTAAACTGGCAGGAGAAATGAATCCAACTCAGAATGGGATTGTAAGTCAGAATAACAATTTAAGATAAGGTCACAAAATACACTGAGGCAGAAGGAAAATTCGTTTGTGCCACAAAAATGCCAGATGTACAGCCCAGCACAGCAGGGCATGAGCAGAATGGAGCTCATCAACCCCTGTGCTGAGCACCACGTGGCCTCACCACTGAGTTCAAAGTAAAAAGAAAACAAGAAACCTGCTGGTGAAAATGA
>VXAU01003115.1:73953-132541 GCA_013399695.1 Formicarius rufipectus | reverse complement strand
GAGCAGTTCATGAGAAAAATGACATAGAGGGTTTAGAATCCACCCCCCCCAGTGACAAACTGATCCTGGCTACTAAAACCAGGACACAGGCTCACAGGGGCTGGCTGATCCCTGGCAGAGAGGAGGAGGTGGCAGTTTGGAGCCGTCCATGGTTTGTGATGGGGTTTTGTCCACCCTTGGACAGACCGAGGGTGTCGTCCTTCTGTAGGAGGGCGGGATCTGCAGCAGGTTTTGCTGGTCTGTGGAGTCACAGAATGGTTGGGGTTGGAGGACCTAAAAGTTCATCTCATTGCATTGCCTGCCATGGGCAGGGGCACCTTCTGTAGTCCTTCCAAGCCCTGGGCAACCTGGCCGTGGACACTTCCAGGAATGGGGCAGCCACAGCTTTTCTGGGCTACTGTGCCAATTCTTTACTCACCACCCTCTGAGTAAAGAATTTCTTCCTAATACCTCATCTAACCCTGTCCTCTTTCAGCTTAAACCCATTGCCCCTTGTCCTGTCACAGTCTGCCCATAAAAAAGTTGCCTCTTCCTCTTTTTTGTGAGCCCCCTTAAGAGGCTGAAGGATGTTGGGAATCTCTCTGGAGCCTTCTCAGAATGCAGCAGCCTAGAGCAAGACTGAGAGAATTCCCTGTGCTGGTGGTTAACTTTGGATGGGATAGTATCAACTTCTCTGATACTCGAGTGAAATAATCACAGACTTGTACTAAAATCATTATCTGCACTGCCCATCCACACCTTATCTTCTTCCTGGGCTTAAGTTGCTGTGGGACCAGCTCAACTGGGGCCATAAAGATGAGCCTGGAGTATGAAGATTTCTAGATTTCTTCATACATTTCTACAGATGCCACTTCACCTTCTCATGTAGCTCAGTGAAGTGAACCAAAATCCCCCCATCTCCTTAGAGCCACGATTCCTATTTACAGCTGGTGGCTGTGAGGCAGGCCAGGTGCATGTTCCATCCCTCTGACTTGGTGTTTCCCTGTGTCTCTCCCAGTGTCTGGCAGGAGCAGTGCCTATGGGGACACCACAGCCGAGGGCCACCCGGCGGGGCCGGGCAGCGTCAGCTCCAGCACCGGTGCCATCAGCACCACCACGGGCCAGCAGGAGGGAGAGGGCTCTGAAGGGGAAGGGGAGGCTGAGGGGGATGTCCACACCAGCAACAGGTAAGGGGCTTTGCTTTCCTCCTCGGGAATAACTCCTCTGCTCTGTGGTGGCACTGTAAGGGGAGGAGGCTGCAGGTGCTGGAATTCATGGAGCATGGGATTGTGAAAATTGAAATGGTCCAGGGCAAACTGCCTTTGCAAAGTCGTGGAGTCGTGGAATATCCTGAGCTAGGAGGAGTCTGCAGGGATCAAGTTCAACTGCTGTCCTGTAGAGGACATCCCAACAGTCCCACCCTGTCCCTGAGAGCTCTGGCAGTCTTGGGGCTGTGCCCACTGCCCTGGGGAGCCTGTTCAGTGCCCACCTCCCTGTGTGCAGTCACCGTGTTACGTGGTGTACACACCCAGTGTGTGTCCCACAGAGCTGCTGCCTCTGTGAAGTGATGACCCTTTATGAGTCCGGTTTAAAGAGGAGTCACTGGGAGCTTGTGAAATTCACTGTTAGGAAAAAAGCATGTGCTCGTGTCCTGAGCACTTGGGGAAGATCTGCAGTGTTTTATTCTGTGGGAGCAGCTGCTCAGTCACTTGTGCAGTGCGGTGGGGGGTTGCAGGATTTGTTTCCAGGCTGTTGGATTCTTCAGGTGGTCAGGCTGGGCAGGGTGGCTCTGAAGGGAACAACGACATTGTTATCAGGTGCTCTGCATCTCGACATCACCTTGTGAAGTCTGAGTGAGTCCACTCCTCTCTGGGAGGATTTGATGCCCTTGGGGTTTCTGTAGCACATTGGGGTGCTCTGTTGGAGATGCTCCCGGGTCTGGGATGTTCTGGGATGCTCCTGATTCCTGGCTCTGACTTCCCAGGCTGCACATGGTCCGCCTGATGTTGCTGGAGAGGCTGCTGCAGAATTTACCTCAGCTGAGGAACGTCGGGGGGGTCCGGGCCATCCCTTACATGCAGGTGAGTGAGGAGGGGCGGGAGTTCAGCCTCAGCCAAACACCACTGAGACTACAGGTTTCTGTTAATGCTTTTCTCTTCCCTGCCCGGTCACAAAGTGTGAGTCCATCTTGGAAGTGTTCCATCTGTTGCACAGCATTCCTTACCCACAATTTTGCGGGATTTTTGTACCCTTTCTCAGTATGACTTTACAGCTGATGATCCTGAGGGCTCAAATCCTACAACTCTGATGTATTTGGAAAGGTCTTTTGTGTTTATGTTCAAGTTAGGGTCTGATGTCTCAGTCAGAATTTAGAAAAGAACATAGATTAATCAATACAAAATCTGTGCTGTTTTGTGAAAGATGGCTTATTTATCTTGAAAACATGGAACCTGCCTTCTAAAAATGCTCTGACTTTTATTCCCAGGTTATTCTAATGCTCACAACAGACCTAGATGGAGATGATGAGAAAGATAAGGGAGCTTTGGATAACCTTCTGTCCCAGCTGATTGCAGAGCTGGGCATGGACAAAAAGGTAAACTGGAGTGTGTGCACATGGACTGAGTTTGCTCCTTCTAGGCAGGGTTTCCTTCCATGGAGGAGTTCAATGGTTGGGGCTCACATAAACACTGCTGTGTGGCTGTGTTCAGGCAGTTCATTTCTCTTGCTTTGCTTGAATTAAACTCTGAAAACAGCCATGCTCAGTAGTGTGTGACTGACATATGTGACTTCTCATTTGTGTAGCAAGGCACTCAGGCCACTCTGTGCCCTCCTTCCTATTGAGGCATTTGTGCTGCTTTTTTAGTATTACTGCTTGAACTTAAATTAGAAATGCTTCCTGAGAATCAGAGCACTGAAACTTTGGAGGCTTGGGACACTGCTGAGCTCTGAGGTTGGACCAGCAGGCTGTGTCTGTTCCTGCAGGACGTGTCCAAGAAGAACGAGCGCTCTCCCGTGAACGAAGTGCACTTGGTGGTGATGAGACTGCTCAGTGTGTTCATGTCCAGAACCAAGTCAGGATCCAAGACTTCCATTTGTGAGGTATGTTCTCCAAACTGCTTTGTCAGGGCCTGATTTTCTCCCCCCTCTGCTCTCCTGAGACTCCGCCTGGAATACTGTGCACAGGTCTGGTGTCCCCAGCATAAGGACACGGAAGTGTTGGAGCAAGTCCAGAGGAGGTCACAAGTTGCTGAGGGAACTGGAGCACCTGCTCTGTGGAGACAGGCTGGGAGAGTTCAGCCTGGAAAAGGGAAGGTTGTGTGGACACCTCACAGCACCTTCCAGTCTCTGAAGGGGCTGCAGAAAGCTGGAAGGGGACTGTTCATCAGGAACTGCAGTAGCAGGACAAGGAATGGAAATTTAGGTTAAATATACTGAGGAAGTCTTTCCCTGGGAGAGTGGGCAGGCCCTGGCACAGGTTGGGCAGAGAAACTGTGGCTGCCCCATCCCTGGAAGTGTCCAAGACCAGGTTGGATGGGGCTTGGAGGAACCTGGGACAGTGGAAGGTGTCCCTGCCCATGGCAGTGAGTGGAACTGGATGGGCTTTAAGGTCCCTTCAATCCAAACCATTCTGGGATTCCATGATGTGCTTGGGGGTCTTTTGTTCATCATTGATGATCTGAAATCTCTCAGCTGAAGTAACAGGTCTAAAACTGAAAACACCTCAAAGTGCTTTGGAAAAATTTAAAGGGAATCTGGAATGTTACTTGGCTCTTGAGGAAAAAAAGTCTTTGAAACTCAGAATGGAGCAAAGAGCCATGTAAAGACACTTGTTTTGTGCAGGGTTTCAGACTGAGCTCAGGGCAGCACATTAATGATGTTATTTAAAACGGTCTGGCACATTTTTCCCCTTGCATTTTCCCAGTGCTGAAGGGGTTAAAGAGGATTTGTAATGTGATTATTGGAAAGCAATATGCTGCTGTGTCAACGTAAAAGTCGCTAAGAGGATTCCTTAGATATTTGTTGCTAAAAGGTACAGTAATAAGGCATAAAAAGCAGTATGTGTGGTGGGAAGGAGATTAATAAAAAAGCATAGAGGTTAAAAAATTTAGTCTGAACTGCATCAAATTTTAATGAGCTTATGAGCTGTGGGGTTTGTTTGGATTTACAGGGCTGCTTTAATAGTTTTATTTACAGTAGCTTTTTCTGCAGCCTTTGTTATTCACTTGAGCTTCCCACAGAAATCAAAGCTGCTCGTCTCTCCCAATGCAGGTGGAGCAATACCTGGGTGGAGCAGAGCCCCTGAGCGGCAGCTGCAACAGGGACTCTTTCTCTACCAGGATTCACGCCCAGCTGGCCAAATCCCAGATAAACAAATAGAAATCCCAACTTTAAAAATAAAAAAGAAGGGAAAAAAAGAGAAGGGAAAAAAGCCCTAGTCGTCTAATCCATAGCAGTGTGGCCTCTGGCACATGTGTCGAGGGGAGATTAGACTTAAGAGGAGATTTTATTTGTTTTCCTTTACTAAGCACTTGTTCAAAAGAGTCTCTGTAAATATTTGAGTTGCTTTTCATAAACACAGAAAAACCCACCAAAAACCCCAACCTCAAACAAACCCCAAACTTAAAAGCTGCCTGCAAAGTTTCATCAAAACCTGCTCTCTTATCCACACTGTCAGCAAGTGCTGTCTGGTGCTCACAGCTCTTCCCACTTGGGATTCTCAGAGGTGTTGCTGATCCACCTCCTCTCTGTTCCAGTCCTCCTCCCTCATCTCCAGTGCCACTGCTGCTGCCTTGCTGAGCTCTGGTGCTGTTGATTACTGCCTGCACGTGCTGAAGTCCTTGCTGGAGTACTGGAAGAGCCAGCAGAACGATGAGGAGCCTGTGGCCACCAGCCAGCTCCTGAAACCTCACACGACTTCCTCTCCCCCCGACATGAGCCCTTTCTTCCTCCGCCAGTACGTGAAGGTGAGTCCTGCCCTGTGCTCTGGGCTTTCCATGAGCTGGAGCAAAGGCTGCTGCACAGAAGCAGCTAAAAGCATCCTTGCACAACTGGTTTTCCCAACTGGTGCACCCAAAGTCCATTCCCGTAGTGGTTACAACTGGGATTGCTCTGAGCTGTCCCAGAGCAGCCCAGATCGCTGTAGCCCTTGGTGTGCTCCTACACCAGGAGCTCTGAGGAGCTGCTGTCCCTGCTCCTGGGTGAAGCTCCTCTTAATCCTGAAGAGAAGCTTCTCCATCCTGGGATTCCTTGGGCTTGGCAGGCAGAATTCCTAAACTTCCTGTGGCAAGGAAGCTGAGCAGTGGATGGGATTTCCACACTGACTCCCAGACTTGTTCCCCCACAGTGGTATCTTTATGCTGATGTGCTGTGGGGGGTTGATGCATGTACAGGTGCAGTGAAACAAGCCTAATTAACTGTAAGAATGTCTCCTAAGTCGAAAGCTCATATATTAAAATGCCTAATTAATCCAGTGCATCCTCATAGTTGCCATTGAGTTCAGGGCCTCCTGCAGGTTTACTGGCTTGTTTTTATCTACCAGCCAGGAGCATTTCTTTTGTCTGCAAAGGGCTCTGAATCCAGGAACCAGGTTAACATTAATTGGCAAATATTGTATGAGTGGAGAGTAAAAAGTAAAGCCCTGCTTTAATAAGGTAGAGTCTAAATGCAGATTTCTCCTAGGGGGTATGTTGGAATTTTCATTAATGGGATTCCTAATGCCACAGTCCCCAAACTGTCAATTCCTAAACTATCACTTGCCTATCAAAGGGAAAGGTGCAGAAAAACCTGGCTTTTAGAATGATCTGGAAGTGCCCCGTATCACTTGCCATGGCACCCCTGTGTGGTCTGGGGCACTGAAGGATGGGATGTTCCTGCCCTCAGGGTCATGCTGCAGATGTGTTTGAGGCCTACACCCAACTCCTGACTGAGATGGTGCTGCGCCTGCCCTACCAGATTAAGAAGATTGCAGACACCAACTCCCGCATCCCACCTCCCATCTTTGACCACTCCTGGTTCTACTTCCTGTCTGAGGTGAGAACATGATACACCTGCAGATTTTGGAGGAAAATTCCAGTAATGGTTTATTTCATGGCATAGATGAGCTTTGGCAGAACTGGTCTCAGATCCGTCTGGGATTTTCAATCCCCTTGGCTTTGTTTTGCTTCTGTCGAACAGGAAAACATACATGAAAAATAAGGTTGCTGTTGTTTCTTCCAACTTCAGTGTTTGCTGCCACAAAGCTCAAAGAGAAAACCTTCTATGAGGTGGTGCAATATAACATCATGCTTGGCTGTTGGTACTTAATCCTTAAAAACATCAGGAAGATATTTGGAGTTTATCTCTCAGTTCCTTTTGTTTGCTTCCTCCTTGAGCTAACAAGTTATGAGTTAGGATTAATTAAGCATGTTGAGCTGTAGATGACAAGGAGTGGTTTTCAGCAGTGGTTTCAGGATGCTGCAGTGTTGCCGTGCAGTGTTCTCTTCTGCCTGCGACTTACAGGTGCCTGTAAGGTGCCACAAATCTGCCAGCTTGGTGAATCCATCTCCCATCTCTTTTCCTTCTGGAAAAAAGCACATGCTTTGGGTTGGCCAGGTTGTCCCCCTGGTGAGCCCAGTGCTGATGTGGCTGCTCTCTGTCTAGTACCTGATGATCCAGCAGACCCCGTTCGTGCGCCGCCAAGTCCGGAAACTGCTGCTCTTCATCTGTGGCTCCAAAGACAAGTACAGGCAGCTCCGAGACCTCCACACGTTGGACTCCCACGTTCGGGGCATCAAGAAGCTCCTGGAGGAGCAGGGGATCTTCCTGAGAGCCAGTGTGGTCACGGCCAGCTCGGGCTCCGCCCTGCAGTATGACACCCTCATCTCCCTGGTGAGGGCAGCAGGGAAGGGTTGGAGCGGGGGGGGAACTGCACGAGGGAACCAGGGAAAAGGTGTTGCCCTGGGGTGCTTTGGGTGCTGAGGGGATGTGTCACCCTGACCCTTTGTCCTTCCAGATGGAGCACTTAAAGGCTTGTGCAGAGATTGCAACCCAGAGAACGGTGAACTGGCAGAAGTTCTGCATTAAGGATGACTGTGAGTGCTGGGAAGGGGTATTGGAGCTGAAGGTGACTGTGAGTTCTGGGAAGGGGCATTGGAGCTGAAGGTGACTGTGAGTTCTGGGAAGGGGTATTGGAGCTGAAGGTGACTGTGAGTTCTGACTGGGGATGTTTAAGGGAGCAGGGGGAGGCTTTATTGTTGCGGTTTGAATTGAGAACATCTCTGATGGGGCAGCTCAGCACAAAAGGGGAAACACAGCTGAGAGTTGTGAGTCAGGCTGAACTGCTTCCAGTACTAATTATCCCAGTGCCCTAATTGCAGTTGGTCCTTGGCTAAAGAGCACGGTATGGTGTAATAGATATGTTACAGGAACAGAAGATCTGTGTTCTCTTCCTTGTGCTGCCATTATTCCAGGGTGTAATTTAGGGTTAACCACTTGCCCTTGGTGTACCCCAGTGTTAGGCTTCTCTAGTGTAGGGACAGGAAGGTTGGGGGTTTTTTTGTTTGTTGGTTTGTTTGTTTTTTAATTCAGGCTTTATTGGCACAAAGCTGTGTCAGGGGAGAGTTAGGCTGGATATCAGGGAAAGCTTCTTCCCCCAGAGGGTGGTGGGCACTGAACAGGCTCCCCAGGGCAGTGGGCACGGCCCCAGGGCTGCCAGAGCTCAGGATGCATTTGGATGATCCTCTCAGGGACAGGGTGGGATTGTTGGGGTATGTCTGCAAGGCCAGGAGTTGGACTGGATGATCCCTGTGGGTCCCTTCCAGCTCAGGATATTCCATGATTGTAGGATTCAAGGATTTTCCTCTTTCCTCCGCAGCCGTTCTCTATTTCCTGCTCCAAGTCAGCTTCCTGGTGGATGAAGGAGTGTCTCCAGTGCTCCTGCAGCTGTTGTCTTGTGCTCTGTGTGGCAGTAAAGTGCTGTCTGTGGCTTCATCCTCTGGATCATCAAGCACCTCTTCCACCTCTGCTCCTGCAGCATCAGGCTCTGGGCAGGCATCAGCACAGAGCAAATCCTCCACTAAAAAGAGCAAGAAAGAGGAAAAGGAAAAGGAGAGGGATGGTGAGCTGCAGCTGGGCCCTCGCCTGTGTGGGATCAGAGGGGGTCTGCTCCTCCCAGCCTTTCTGCCTCTGCTTAGAAAGAGCTGCTTTGTCTCATGGTGATAAATCCCAGTGGTGGGAAAGGGTCATGGATTGTGGCACTCACAGGCCAGAGCAGCAGTGAGGAGAGAAGGGCAGTTTCTACACCATGTGTAGGTGGGAAGAGGGCAGAGATGAATCTGTGTGTCCCAAGAGCTGGGGCTGAAATTAAGTGCTGAGGACATCCCAGACCTGCTGTGTTTATTGTCTTGAGTGGGCTTAAAGTTTCTAATGGAAGTTACTTCATCTAATGATGGGGTAGCTCCCACTTAACTTGCCTGCCCGGGGTTGTAGGAGGCTGAAATGCTCCCGAGGACTAAAACAAGTCCTGGAGGAGCACACCCAGTTAGCTCTGCACTGCAGTGATTGTGTTCAGTCTTGTTTCCTCTGGCTGCCTTGGAAGCTCTCTTGGAGCCAGGGCTGCTGCTTAATGAATATCCACGGTCCTGGGAAAGTAATTAAGCTTTCCTGTAAAAGTCATGGCCGTAACTTCTCCCTTGGCTTTCCTTCAAGGAAACATTTTGGCTTTCACTGTCAGATGGCTCTCTGTGAGTCTCTTTAGTGCCTCATGGTCAATCCTTTTCTTATTATCAGGATGTGCAGCACATTTCTCACGTCCTTACTGACAAGTTTTCCAGCAATTTTTTCAGTGGTCAGGAGAATTAGGTTTTATTTTTGAAAAAGACAGGAATGTAAAAATTCATCGATACCTGAAACACAGCAGTTTGTCCCCATTATCCTCATTCTGTGATGTATAAAGTAGGAAAGTGATCTGACTGAGATACTGCATTTATCTTGTTTCTGGAATGTTCCTTGTGCCCCCAGGTGAGGGTTCAGGCAGTCAGGAGGACCAGCTGTGCACAGCTCTGGTGAACCAACTCAACAAGTTTGCTGACAAGGAGACCCTCATCCAGTTCCTGCGCTGCTTCCTGCTGGAATCCAACTCGTCCTCAGTGAGGTGGCAGGCCCACTGCCTGGCCCTGCACATCTACAGGTGAGGTTCATGCCCACTGCCTGGCCCTGCAAATCTCCAGGTGAGGTTCAGGTCCACTGCCTGGCCCTGTACATCTCCAGGTGAGGTTCAGGTCCACTGCCTGGCCCTGCACATCTCCAGGTGAGGTTCATGCCCACTGCCTGGCCCTGCACATCTCCAGGTGAGGTTCAGGTCCACTGCCTGGCCCTGCACATCTCCAGGTGGGCCTTGGCAGGCTCAGCTCTGCCCATGGCTCAGAGTTCCTGCTTGAGTTTCTCTGCTCAAGGCAGGGAGTGATTGTCTCTAGTGGAATTGCTCCCACTGCTCTGCAGTTAGTTGGGCTGGAGGGTGAATTTGGGATGTATTCCTGATCAGTTGGAGTTGTCTTTTGCAAAAAGCATTTTCTTGTGTCTGCAAGATCTGACTCCTCACGTGTATAGGAGGAAGTGTTTGTGGGCAGTTGCGTCTCTGAGGTAGATGCAGACTCATACAGTTACAAAGTTGGGAGTTATGTAGGGAAAGACACACTTAGGAGCTGCTTCAGAACTCAATTCAGTTGCTGCAAGACAGCTGCTTTTATTTTGGAGTGCTAGAAAACAGCTGGTTTCAGGGAATGATGGGATTTAACTCTGTGAACTCTGCTGTACAACTGGATAATAATTCCCAAGTTTGGTGAACTGTGGCTTGTGTTTTCCTTTTGCACAAGATCATGTGCCGTGTTGTCCTGCCATCTTCAGGAGCCTGATTATCTGTAATCCATTCCACAGGAACTCCAACAAGTCTCAGCAGGAATTGCTCTTGGATCTCATGTGGTCAATCTGGCCAGAACTTCCAGCCTATGGAAGAAAGGCTGCCCAGTTTGTAGATCTCCTGGGATACTTCTCTCTGAAAACACAGCAGACTGAGAAAAAGGTACTGTGTCATTCCCAAAAGGAGGTGGCAGCACCCCAGAATTGACCACCAGAATTCACACTTGATTTTCAAGAACAGCAAGTGCCAAATTCCATGTGTAATTCATAGAAATTGTGTTGATGTTGTTTATGATACAGCTGGGACAGATTGTCTGTCAGAAATGCTTCTGGTAGTTTTTTTGTTGCTAAAATTTGAATGTTAGAAAAGGCAGGATCCTTAAAAAATTGGGGGCTGTAGATTTTTTTGTTCAGTTTCTTTAGTGGTTTTTGGCATTCTGGGGATGAAAATGTTGTTAGTGGGCTTTTTATTTGTCGAGAAGAAAACTTCATTCCCACAGGAAGTTTTTGTGATGAAAATACATTTATCTGCCAGCTCCAATTGATTGTTGATATTGCAACTCCTAGAAATCTTCTGTAACCACAGTTTTTGAGCAAAAGGGGTTGCATTTCATAGGAGACCAGTGGGTTTGGGAACAAATAATTTGGTTTTATTGATACTTGAAAGTGTTTAAATTTGAATCCTCTTGGAATCTTGGCAGGCCTTGGCAGAGATTGGCTGACAGACAGCACTGTTATTGTGGTAAAAGTCTAATTTTAGGATCTATCCCATTCCTGGGTAATGATTTAACCACATGAATTCCTGTGGGTGTAGTGTGTGCATCTTCTGGGGGCCCAGGACTGTGTCTCTGCAGCAGCAGAGCCATGTTGAGCATTTTCCTGCCTGTGTTTCAGCTGAAGGAATATTCCCAAAAGGCTGTGGAGATTCTGCGCACTCAGAACCACATTCTCACCAACCACCCCAACTCCAACATTTACAAGTGAGTCCCTTCTGCCTTTGATCTGTGGCACTGAGGAGCTGTGATCTGTGGGGAATGCAGAGTTCTGCTGGTGGAGCTCTGCTGAGGTTCCACATCTGCTGCAGCTGGGCTTGGGAGAACAGCAGAATCCTCCTTGCCAGAGGGAAAATGTGACATTCTGTGCCCCAGCAGCAGGGCTGGGCTTCAGCGTGTTTGCTTTCACTGTCAGTAAGTGTTATAAAATATTAGGGCCAAGTGGAGAATAGAGATCTGCAGAATTAAGTGTTGTGTTCTGGTCCTACCTTGGCAGTTAATAATGACAGCAAAAATGTTGCCCTGTGGAAACCTCTGCTTTTTGATGTGATTTCCATTGTGACACAGTTCGGACTGGGGCCTGGAGGGAAACCAAAGCAGTTGTGGTGGAATGGTTTGTGTTTCAAACACAGCAAGTGCCAAATTCCATGTATCATTGTTGTCCCCTCCTTCCAGCACCCTGTCTGGGCTTGTGGAATTTGATGGCTATTACCTGGAGAGTGATCCTTGCCTTGTCTGCAACAATCCGGAGGTGCCCTTCTGTGTGAGTAACCATGGGAAAGAACTCCTGGAGTCATGGAATGTCCTGAGTGGGAAAGGGCCCACAGGAACCATCCAGGCCAACCCCTGGGCCTGCACAGACACAACAATCCCACCCTGTGCGTGAGGATGTTGTCCAAACCCTCCTGGAGCTCTGGCAGCCCTGGGGCCATGCCCACTGCCCTGAGGAGCCTGTTCAGTGCCCACCACCCTCTGGGGGAAGAGCCTTTTCCTGAGATCCCACCCACCCCTGCCCTGGCCCAGCTCCATCCATCCATCCTGCATGACAGCAGCAGTGGCTGCTGTTCTTAAATCCTTCCCAGTGGCAGGGCTCCCAACCATTTACAGGTGTGATTTGCTGTGGTTTTGGGGGATGGTCTCATATTGTCAGTGTGTCCTTGTCCTCTCAGTACATCAAGCTCTCCTCCATCAAAGTGGACACACGGTACACGACCACCCAGCAGGTGGTGAAGCTCATTGGCAGCCACACCATCAGCAAGGTGACAGTGAAGATTGGAGACCTCAAACGAACCAAAATGGTCCGAACCATCAACCTCTACTACAACAACAGGACAGTCCAGGCCATAGTGGAGCTGAAAAACAAGTATGTTCATCCACATTTTTGTCTGCAACCTCTGAATTTGACATTGCAATTCCCATTGAGGTGCCTTTGGCTTCTTGTTTTTCCTGAGGTTCCTTAGACTCTCAGCCCACAGTGGGTGGGATTGTTCTGCAATTCTTGAAAAAAGATCCTGTGAAGCTTGAAAAATGCCTATAAATTTTGTGGATTCCAACTTTGTACAGGCTCAGTTTTAAGCACCTAAATGCCTATAAAATTGTTGTATAGTTTGACTCCAAAATGGATTTGGACCTTGCAGCATGTCCAGGGGTGCCAAAAGCGTTCACACTGTTGTTTGAAACCATAGAGGAGAATTAAAATTGGAAGTTGGATGGTCTCACTCTCAGCTCTGCTTTACCCACCAGAAATGGCTCCTTTTCAACACACTGCTCAGTCTGGAGCCAGTCCTGCTTATGTGCTTTCCCTTCTTACTTCTCGAGATGTTCTCACCAGAATCAGATCTCTCTGGCTTAGGGATTAATCTGTGCCTGCCACTTATTGCTTATTTGAAGTCTTAATCCTCTGTGACATCACAAGTGGCTGCTGTGGAGAGGATTATGATGTCACAAAGAGAGGATTCTGACTTCAGGTTGAGAATAAGCAGTGGGAGCAGATGAGATCTTTAAGAAATAAATATCCTGTTTTCATGCAAATGTCCTTACTAATAAAAAAATGGAGGTGAAAATCCCTAGAAAATGTCTGTAGAATTAAAGTTTTTCCATGAGGCATCAACAGCTCTTTAATCCCAAACAGTCTCTCTCTATGAAGAGGATAAAGGCTTAAAATGTATTTCTGGCTACATATCATGTCAATACAGAAGCTGAGGAAACGAGTCCTAGAACTGCTCTCCATTCATCCCTTTTAAAGTCGATTTGGAGCCGAGACGGTTCCATTTGGCTTCTCTTCACCCGTGGGTGGGGAGGGAACTTCTTCCGACACTTCCTTGCCCCTTTTCCAGGCCGGCTCGTTGGCACAAAGCTAAGAAAGTGCAGCTGACCCCGGGCCAGACAGAGGTGAAGATCGACCTGCCCCTGCCCATCGTGGCCTCCAACCTGATGATCGAGTTTGCTGATTTCTATGAGAACTACCAGGCATCCACCGAGACGCTGCAGTGCCCGCGGTGCAGCGCGTCCGTGCCCGCCAACCCCGGCGTCTGCGGCAACTGCGGCGAGAACGTCTACCAGTGCCACAAGTGCAGGTGTGTGCCCTCCTGCCTGCCCTGCCCAACCCTGCCCAGGGCCCCGGTGCCATCGCTGGGTGCTCAACAAAAACTCATCCCTGCTATTTAAATCCTCCGTTCGGGTTAAGATGAACGCGCAGTCAAATTAGTGGGGAGGTATAAAACAGGCTTACAGGGATTTGCTGTTAATGCACACTAACAAAGGGAACCCGATGCCAACAATACCGAGGGAGGGGGGAAGTTGCAGGTCAAGCCCTCGGAAGTTCAAACCAGAGAATTCCCAGAGGGAGGGGGAGTTATTTTTGGCCTGCCTGGATGTGAGGCTGGAGTACAGCTGGAGGATTGCAGGGAGTTCCCCCCCAGGATCCCTGGCTCAGTGCTGGACACACAGTGCTATTCAGGGCTTTTGTTGTGCTCTCCTCATTCAGAGCTGGCTTGGGGATAATTTACTGTGTTCTATTCACACTTCTACTACAGGGTTAGAAATCCTTCTCTTTTGTGGGTTTTCTCTCCTTATCTGGTATCTCTCTTCCCCATATTGTTATCCCATGTTCTAATTCTCATGGGATTTAAGGTGTTTAGCGAGTTCCTTCCATGGATCAGGTGATTGCTAGTGTATGAAAAGGTTTTCACGTCCTTTCTTGGGTTATGGCAGCTATAAATCAGTCTGTGTCCTGCTCCTCTGATCTGCAGAGGGATAATTATGCTGCAGCCAGTCCCACTGCATCTGGGTAAGCAGTGAAAGTATTGAAAGCTCAGACCTTACAAAGCAAACCAACTCCTTTTATCTCTGCTCTCTTAAAGGACATAGTGCCCCAGGCTGACATTCTACTGGAAATTACTGTTCTTAAAGCAGAACTGTTAGGAACAAACTCACATCTGTTTCTGCTTATTCCACCCAGAATGTGGCACTGCTGTCAGGATTTTTCTGTTGCCTCATTTGTAGGTTTTGATTCTCGTGTACCTTCCCCAGGGCAGTTTGGTCACTTAGATGTATTAAGAGTCACCCATTTCTTTCAGAGCTGAGTTTGTTGCCTCAGTTCCCTCGACCTCCATTTTTTGGACCTTTCTGGCTTGCCTTTCAGATCCATTAACTATGATGAGAAGGATCCCTTCCTGTGCAATGCCTGTGGGTTCTGTAAATACGCCCGCTTTGACTTCATGCTCTATGCCAAACCCTGCTGTGCAGTGGATCCCATCGAGAACGAGGAGGATCGAAAGAAGGTGAGACCCACAACAGGTTCCTTAGAAAAACTCTGCAGCTCCTGGCCAGCACAGCAGTGTGGGGACATCAGAGGTCCAGCCCTCTTGGAGCACCATCAGAAGCAGTGCTCCTTCAAGGCTTCTCACTGACTGTTGGATTCCTTGTTTGCTGTCTTGCTCCACCAAATAATTCTTCAAAAGACGTAATTCAGTGCTTCACTCACCAACCCTCTGGCACTGCATTTGCTGTAAAAGGGGATGAATTTGGGTTATACTGTTTGCTTCAGCATCCCACCCGAGCAGCTCTGCTATGGAATGAAGAGCCCATTGCAATTGTGTGTCCTGCCCCACAGGATTAGTGTGCTCAGGGTAGTGGCAGCAGACTGGTCCTCATGGCAGAGTGCAGGGTCACCATTTATTGATGCTTCTCCCAGAGAAAGGCAGAAGAGACAGTTGGAGTTTGCTGGTTGTAGTTCTGTAGAATTAAAAATTGCATGCCACAATAAGAATTTCTTTTCCTTTTTTCTTCTTAGGCAGTAACAAATATCAACACTCTCCTGGACAAGGCTGACAGGGTGTATCACCAGCTCATGGGACACCGACCACAGCTGGAAAACCTGCTGTGTAAAGTGAACGAGGCAGCTCCTGAAAAGCCCCAGGTAAAAAGGGACAGGTGGAGCTTGCACAGGCTGGTGCCACACTGGTCTTTCCACTGCCCAAGGCATCCAAAGGTCCTGCTTCAGATGCTGCTCTGCAGGAGTGATTTTTGTGTGTAGGCTCCACATCTGATTCCTTTTTGTTTTCCCCTCTGTTCCAGGATGAGTCTGGGAGCAGTGGGGGGATAAGTTCTACCTCAGCAAGTGTGAACAGGTACATACTCCAGTTAGCCCAGGAGTATTGTGGTGACTGCAAGAACTCCTTCGATGAACTTTCCAAGATCATCCAGGTATGACAGGCTTTGATTTGAATTTGAGTCATGAACTACTCAGAAATAGAAAGCAGGATGTTGCTGCTTTTATGCATTTAATGATATCATTAACAGATGATCAGCTGTGTATTTTCAGGGAAATCTTGAAATAATGACCTCTGAAAGCTGTGGCTACCATTAGTACTATGGATTTGTCACCTTTCCAGTGTCACATTGCATGTCATGTAGACAACAAGGGCAGATGACTGGGAGTCAGGCTGATTTCCAGCAGATTTCCCCAGCCTGCCATTGCCGGGAAGGCTTTGGGGTCTGGAGGCTTTAAAAACCTTCCTCCGCCAAACACACAGCGAGGCATCAGCAACAACACCCTGCCTCCCCTCTCCAACAACTCCTCCCCTGTGTTATGAATGACCACCTGGAATGACCAAGTCACTCAGCAAAAAAGGGTAGTTTCAATTGTATAGGTAATGAAAATTTACAGAGTAAAGAAAAAGGCAGCACTGGGTGTACCACAGAGTCACCGCTCTGTCAGTAACACCCCGTTAGGGCTCGCAGGCTCTGCTTATATATCATCAAAACATACATATTCTTTATTTCTGGTTAAATGATTGCCTTTTAAATCTTGTCATCTGACTCTGCCTGGTGCTTCTTGGTAATCATGGGTCAGGAGGGACTGTGATAGCTTAAATCTTTACTAGAGAGGGTCTGTTGCTTGAGTTCTATCTCTCTCGTTTGGGGGTAGTTCCTTCTTTATCTTGATTGGTCTGTCACCCAATTGTTTTGAGGTACCCGGCTTAATCTTCATTTCCATTGTATCTATCTTGTATCCAAAGGCTGCTTAGTCATTAACTTTGGCTTTCTTCTTTTACCCCCTTCGTATGTTAAACTAAGTTCATGTCTTGCTTTGAGTTGCTAAATCTTTATGGCATATTCTGCACCGCCCAGATGTACAATATTCAAAGCTTTCGGAATCCCATTGAATAATTTGGCAAACCATTCAGGATACTTCGTTATATTTTTGACACGAATTAAGCCTGTATTTCTCACACCTGTGTTCCCAGAAAGTCTTTGCTTCTCGGAAGGAGCTCCTGGAATACGACCTCCAGCAGAGAGAGGCGGCCACCAAGTCGTCCCGGAGCGCGGTGCAACCCACCTTCACCGCCAGCCAGTACCGTGCCTTGTCCGTGCTGGGCTGCGGCCACACGTCCTCCACCAAGTGCTATGGCTGCGCCTCGGCCGTCACCGAGCACTGCATCACCCTGCTGAGGGCCCTGGCCACCAACCCTGCCATCCGGCACATCCTCGTGTGCCAGGGCCTCATCCGAGAGCTCTTCGACTACAACCTGCGGCGCGGCGCCGCCACCATGCGGGAGGAGGTCCGGCAGCTCATGTGCCTTCTCACCAGGTCAGAGCTGCAGGAGCTCAGCCTTGTCAGTGCAGCAGCAGGAGGGAGGGAGCGGCTTCACGGGGAGGGGTTGTGGTTGTTGTAGAGTCGTGGAGTCAAAGGCTGGTTTGGGTTGGGAGGGTCCTCAGTGATGTCCCAGGCAACCGGCAGTAGGACAAGGGGACACGGGCTTAAGCTCTGCCAAGGGGAAATTTAGGTTGGATATTAGAAAGAAATTCTTTACAGAGAGGGAGTGATCAGGCATTGGAATGGCCTGCTCTTTAAGTTTGGCTTGGCTCTCCACCAAACACAGCTGTGAGCTGGGCAGCTTTTCCAACCCCCCTCCCGAAAAGAGGAAAAAAAATGTAGCAAAAAGGAAAATGTAGTAAAGGAAAAAATATTTATTTACAGATATTTCATGTATATACAACTAAACACTGTCTACATACACACAAGGATCCCAAACAATCCCAAAAGGGAAAAAGGGGTAGGGGAAAAGGACCAAAAGGGTATAAACAAAACAGACCCACACAATCGAATCCCAGGAGTTAGCTCAGTAAAACAACTAATACAATAAGATCTCACCAACTTCCCTTAGGAGAAGTGAGTTCCTTTTCTCCTCTGCCAACACACACAACAGCCCTCAGCCGGGCCTTAGCTCATAGAGATAAGCTAAGCCTAAACACGGAGACCTGCAGCCTCTGTGCTCACCCGACAAGGGAGAGAAGAGAAAAGAGAGAGAGGAACGTCCCTTTCTGTCTTTATACACCTGGTTACGTAAGGGAATGATATGCAGTACTGCCTTAGTTTTGCCCCCAGTTTCTAGGGAAGGCCTACAGACAAACCACACCTGCCAAGAGAGGTGGTGGATTCACCATCCCTGGAGGTTTTCAAACCAAGATTGGCCGTGGCACTCAGTGCCATGATCGGAGAAAGGGACTGGAGTTGGATCCAGCATTGGACTCGATCTCGGAGGTCTTTTCCAACCCAATCCACTCTGTGATTCTGTGACCACCCAGTCCCAACTGCCTGCTGTGGGCATGTGTTGTGTCAGCAGACCAGACTCCAGCTTGGACGTCTGTTACCAGCTGAACTGCAGTCCCAGGAGCTTTTGGTATTGGATACAAGTACAGCATAACAGTGTTGTCTTTCTCCTGGATTTAGGGACAATCCAGAGGCCACACAGCAAATGAATGACTTAATCATTGGGAAGGTTTCTGCAGCTCTGAAGGGACACTGGGCAAATCCAGACTTGGTGAGACATTCCAGTGTTTTCGTGTTCCTTTTTTCTGCCCCTCTTCACTTCTGGTGTATTACAATCATTGCATCTTCTCTCTTATGGTCTGTTTGCAAGAAAAAAATTTGAGTCTTGATAGGAAATGAGATAAATGTCAAGAGTACAGCACAGAATGATGTGATTAGGTGCATGGCTGAGTTTCCTCAGGCAGTTCTGCCTGTCCTAGCTGTTCCTTGCAGCTCTCAGACAAGTTACCAGTCACCCCAAATGTGCATGGGATTAAATTTACTTAGATCCATGTGCTTGTGGCCTGTGTTTTTTCACATGTCAGAGGGCAAAAAGGGCTGGGGGATCAACCAAGCACCATCTGTGTGTTGCAGGCCAGCAGCCTCCAGTATGAAATGCTGCTGCTCACAGATTCCATCTCCAAGGAGGACACTTGCTGGGAGCTCCGGCTGCGCTGTGGTGAGTTGAGGTGACCTCTGCAAGGTGCTGTGCCCAGGTCCAGGCACTGCAGTGAGATCTCTGACTCCAGAGCCCTTCACTGTGCTGTACAGGGCTGAAAAGGTGTGAGCTATCTGCACATCTCAGAGTGGAGTGAACAGTCCTGTCTGTCTTGCAGCTCTCAGCCTCTTCCTCCTGGCAGTGAACATCAAGACTCCAGTGGTTGTTGAGAACATCACCCTCATGTGCCTGCGCATTCTCCAGAAGCTCATCAAGCCACCTGCTCCAACCAGCAAGAAAAACAAGGTACTGCTGAGCAAAGCATCAGAGAATTTGCTGATTAAAGTCTGGCACTGATCTCAGTGAGTCATTAGTGTGTGAGGAGGCCAGGGCTTGCTTTTCCTGGTCATGGTCACCAGGAAAGCACAAGTCCTGTGACTCTTGCTTTTGCAGACTGCAAATTACAGGTGGCAGCTTTGGTTTTTACTGCTTTTTGCTGACTTTGACCACTACTGTTCAAAATCAGGCTTTGCTTTTTTCCCCTAAGATCTGACACAAGGGGAAAGAGCTACTTCAAAGCTACAACTTGGTTATTTTGACCTGGTTTTTGGCTCTTTCAACAGCTTTGTAGAACTAAGTACCTGAATTTGATAGAATCAAGTACTTTTGGATCAGGTGTTTTAATACAGAGCTACAATTCTGATAAAAATATATTCATTGGCTTCTTCTTGATTGTAATTTAGGGTAAGATTTGCGAGAGAAGGAGGTAGGTGTTTGCTGTGATCTGGCTGTCTGAGAATCACAGATACATGTCAGAGGTGGATTTCCCGATGTTTCTGTAGGATCATAGTTCATCATTAACAGACCTTGCTGTTGTTCAGAGCTGCATTTACCTCCCCATGGCACAGCCCCAGGGAATCACCTGCAGGAGTTACTCTTTCGGAACAGTCTGTAGTTTCCTGAAGAATCACAGAGCTTTTTTTTATTTACTAGGATGTGCCTGTGGATGCTCTCACCACTGTGAAACCTTACAGCAATGAAATCCATGCACAAGCTCAGCTGTGGCTCAAGAGGGACCCCAAAGCATCCTATGAAGCTTGGAAAAAGTGCCTCCCTGCCAGAGGTAGTTCTGTGCTTTTAACTCTGCAGTTTTGGGAGGGAACATGTGTGTCCCTCCAGGTTGAATTGGGAATGTGCTTCTGTGGAGTTGTGTTGGCTTCTGTCCTATGATATCTGCTACCATCCTCACATGTATCCGTGTAGTCCTCAGGGGTTGTAGCACTGACTTTTCCAGGCTGTGTTGCTCAGACCCTATGCAGAAACTGTTCTGTGCCTGAAGATGATCATGGAAATGTTAAAAATGAAACTTGTTGTCTACTTAAATTGATACCAGCCAGCTGGAAAGATGGTTGAATTCCCTGAGAGGCCCTGGGGTTTGCATCTGGCTTGGACTTGAGCTGGCTGCACACAGCAGTGAAAATGGCAGCAGAAGGACATTGGGAAGCCACTCAGCTTCCCAGCTGGAGTTTGGAGAGTTCCAGTGAGACAGGAATACACTGGAAGTTTGATAGGAATTATGACAGTGCTGACAGCTTGCATTTGGCAGCTGCTGAGAGTTCTCTTGGGCTGTGCTCAATCCTGCAGGTGTGGATGCCAATGGGAAGTCTCCCAGCAAAGCTGAGCTTCACCAGCTCTACTTGGCAGAGAAATACGTGTGGAAGTGGAAACAGTTCATGAGCCGCCGTGGGAAGAGAACCTGCCCTCTGGATCTCAAGCTGGGACACAACAACTGGCTGAGACAGGTAGATGTGGCTGAGAGCTCCAGTGGGCAGAGCTGACAGGCAGAGTGCAGGTGTTCTGGGGCAACTCATGTGCAGGGCTGCTTGGGGAGGCTGTAACTCGCTCCTCTAATTCCAAGTCAGCTTTGCAGCTTTTTTTCCCATAAAAATGCTACATCAAACACTGCTCTGCAAGCTTGCATGTCCTTAAAGTCTGAACCTCTGATTGCCACAATGCTCCTCCCTGCCTGACCGGCTGCATTTTGGAGGGTCCTGGGCAAAAGTGGTTCTTGTGTGTGTGGATCAGCACATCACCCACACAGTGCATTATTTAAACATCTCAGTGCTACAATCAAGTGTTTAAAGACCACCAGCTCACCAAACAACCCTCATTTCTGATAAACTGTCACTGGTTTATGTGTGCACATCCAACTGCTGTGGTGTCTCCTGCCCTTGCCCAGGTGCTGTTCACCCCTGCCACCCAGGCTGCCAGGCAGGCTGCCTGCACCATCGTGGAGGCTCTGGCCACCATCCCCAGCCGAAAGCAGCAGGTCCTGGATCTCCTCACCAGGTATGGCTCTGCTGCCACACTGGGCTCCAGGGTTAGTCTGCTCTCATTCCCTGGAGAATCCTTCTTACAGCTTTTCTCACACCTCTCCCTTGTATACCTGGAGTTCACAGGTCTTTTTGAGCTGGATTTAAAAACTTAATTAACTGGGAGGGTATAGGTACAAGGAGACCTTTGTTTTATTTTTGCTGCTGTTGCAGTTCTGTACTTTCTCCAGAATTAAGCAGCTGGTGTTTGGACAACATTTCCCCTGCCTCTTGCACAGCAAAAGAATAGGGGGAACTCTGCTCCACCTCCTGTGACATAACTGAGCCCAGCTGATGCTGTAGCACAGTTGGGGAACTCCTTTTTGGGACAAAATACCAATTTACCCAACAAGTGATGAATATCAGTGATGCTGTTGGCATGGGCAATAGGGAGGATGGATTTCTGGAGGCTTTTATTTTCTTTCCACAATGTCCTTAAGCTGGAATGCCCCTTGTTACTGTGATGAGGTTGTCAGCTTGTGTTTCTCTTTCCCAGCTACCTGGATGAGCTGAGCATTGCTGGTGAATGTGCTGCTGAGTACCTGGCCCTGTACCAGAAACTCATCAAACCTGCCCACTGGAAGGTCTACCTGGCAGCCAGGGGGGTTCTGCCCTACATTGGCAGCCTCATCACCAAGGTATGGACTTTTGTGGAGGAACTGACTTGCTGGTTTGGCTTTTTTCTTTACAACCTCCATCTCTTTGTTCAGTGCCCTGTCACTGACCCTGCCAAGGTTGTGGAGCTCCCACCTCAGTGCTGTTATCACTGCACAGAAAGAGCCCCAGTGGGTTTAGCCTCAGCTTTAGGATCCCTCAGCACTTCAAGGAACTGCTCTGGGGGCAGCACTGTTGAGGGGTGTAAACATTACTGCACTTCTTGGCACTGGGTGTGAGTTGGAAGCTGCTGTCCAGCTGCCAGGCTGGACTCCAGAAGCCTTTAAAGACAGGAGGATTAGTTGTGCTGCCACTCCTGCAGTGGGAATTCCAGCCTGTTGGAGCAGCAGCACATTTAGTTTGCAGTGTTCAGAGTGGGGGGAGTTTCCTGTGGGGGTCCCTGGGGCACTCCAAAGAGGCAGGTTTCACTCTCCACTTCAGTGGTGGCCTCGAGTCCATCACAGAGGCCACCAGAGCCAAGCAGTGGGAGTAGGTAGGTGCAGGGAGAAAATGAGGAGGATGTTTGGGGTAATTTTGCCTCCTGTTCCACTTCCCTCCTCACTGCTGGGTTGCAATTCTGCTTTCCCTGTGGCTGGCTCTTGTTTCTGTACTGCCTTCCTTTGCACCCTCTGTTAGACACTCAACAGTCATTACTGGCATTGCAGTTTCTTGCCCTGACCTCTTTGACAATAATGTTAATTATTTTCAGGAAATAGCTCGTTTACTTGCCTTGGAGGAAGCCACACTCAGCACTGATTTGCAGCAGGGATATGCCTTGAAGAGTCTCACAGGTATTTGGTGGCACCAGCACAAGTCCTGCAGCAGGATTAGGGATGGGGTGATGCATGTTCTGTAACAACATGTAGCACAATTTCAAAGAGATGTGATTCACTGTGTTGCAATTGTCAGCACTGGATTTTTGCCATCAGTTTAGCACTTCATCTCTAAATGGATTTTTCCATATATTTTGTGGTCAGATTGAGTTTTTAGTTTAACTATGATAACATACCAAGCAAACTTCATCATTTCATTTACTAGCCAGCACAATCCCTTGGACCATTGTAAACACTGCTGCTTTATTCCTACCTGTTGTTTCCTACCCACATATTCTCTGGGAGCTTTTTGTTTTTAATCTTCCTGGGTGTATACTTTTTTCAGAAATTCGCTGGAGATAGAAATACCTCATTAATGAGGTCATTCTCTTTTGTATCCTCTTGCCACATTCTCCAGGTATTAGTGGACTAATTCCTAAAGCCTGGCTTCTTACAAGAAGCAGCATGTTGATCAGTGTGTCATGGGAAAGAAGGAGTGTTTGCTGATTCTTTGCTTTAGTACAGGAGTGGCCAGTTTGGTGATGTCACTGATCAGTCGTGGCACATCATCAGAGCTCACTTAAGTGTTGGGAGAGGGACAATCATCTGCTTTTGAAATATCTTGCAACAGAAAAATGGCAAAGTGTGCAGAATTTTATGTGGAGCACTTAGAAAGCTCCTTAGAACCTTTCCTCATTCCAAAAGCTCTTCTCCCTTGGATTATAATTTCCAAGATGCTTCTCCCAGACTGAGGGTTTTGCCTCCAACCATTTGGTTGACTGGAGTGAGCTTTAAACCTCAGGGTAGTGGGAGTTGTGACAAGCCATTTTTTGTGATACTGTACCCTGTTTGCTGCCATGACATTTAGAATTCAAATGGAATTCTCTCCCCCTTGCTGAATTTTCTCTGCTTTCCAGGTCTCCTCTCCTCCTTCGTGGAGGTGGAGTCCATCAAACGGCACTTCAAGAGCCGCCTCGTGGGCACCGTCCTGAACGGGTACCTGTGCCTGAGGAAGCTGGTGGTGCAGAGAACAAAGCTGATTGATGAAACCCAGGACATGCTGCTGGAGATGCTAGAGGATATGACAACAGGTAAAACCACCTCTGTTCCATAGATCCAGAGTTTGGGTCAACCAAGATGTAAAAGCACGTTGTTGCAGCCACACAAAGAACTCTCCCAAATGACTGGTGTATTGAGGGGTCTTTGTGGCTGCCAGTAGTTCCTTTTGGCACAGAAAAAGTAGGTTACACTCCTAGTCAGCTCTTCTTTTTCAGGAATGTAAGCCTTCTCCTTTTTATGGGACTGTTTTACTGCAACCCAGTCATGCAAAGGCTTTCCTTAGTAATAACCATCCCAATAAATAGCCTTTCATCTTCTATGGAGTGGATGTGCAAAAGAAGAGCACCAAAGTGTGGGGCTCTTTGCAGAAGGATTTACTGTGTGTGCTGAGTCCAAACAGAGCCCACAGAACTGACTCCTGTGTCCATTTTAATGCTTGCTTTCCTTGGCAGGCACAGAGTCTGAGACCAAAGCATTCATGGCAGTGTGCATAGAGACTGCCAAACGTTACAGCCTCGACGACTACAGGACCCCAGTCTTCATCTTTGAGAGGCTGTGCAGCATCATCTACCCTGTAAGTGTGGGCAGGGCTGCAGGCCACTTACAGGGTCACACTTCTTCAGGAGAATCATGGAATGGTGTGGGTTGGAGGGACCTCAAAGCCCATCCAGTGCCACCCCCTGCCATGGGCAGGGATACCTTCCACTGTCCCAGGTTGCTTCAACCTCGCCTTGAACGCTTCCAGGGATGGGCCAACCTGTGCCAGGGCCTGCCCACCCTCCCAGGGAAGGATTGCTTCCCAATATCTAGTCTACATTTGCCCTCTCTTAGTCTGAACTCACTCTGCTTGCCCTGTCACCCCAGTACCTGATGAACAATCCCCCTCCAACTTCCTTGGAGATCCTGGAAGGTGCTGTGAGGTCTCCACACAACCTTCCCTTCCCCAGGCTCAACAGCCCCAGCTCTCCCAGCCTGTGTCCGTAGGGATGGTGCTCCAGTCCCCTGAGCAACTCGTGACCCCCTCTGGACTTACTCCAACACTTCCATGTCCTTTTTATGTTGGGGACACCAGACCTGGGCATGGTATTCCAGGTGGGATCTCATGATAGTGAGGGAGAATCACCATCTGTAGCAACCCTGGATCGAGTTCCTGGCATTTTGTCAAAGAGCAACAGTGTCTCCAGTCATGATTTATTATTAGCCAGTGTAGACCTGTGTCCCAGTGTATCCATTTGAGGGGTCACTGCTCAAGTTCACTGCTCTGCCAGAACCAATAGTATTGTTCCTTGTTGTGAAATTTGGTTCCTGAATGGTCCTGGATATCCTCTGAGTGCCACATGTGTGGAATGTACAGCAGATGGTGGAAGGACTGAAAGTTTAGAGACATCCTGTCACTTGCTGCCATAAAACTGCAGGAATGGGAGTGTGGTTAAGGAAAAAACTTATTCCCTCTGTCTCTGCTGCTGTTCTTTAGGAAGAGAATGAAGTCACTGAGTTCTTTGTAACTCTGGAGAAAGATCCCCAGCAGGAAGACTTCTTGCAGGGCAGAATGCCAGGGAATCCCTACAGCAGCAATGAGCCTGGCATTGGGCCACTCATGAGGGACATCAAGAACAAAATCTGTCAGGACTGTGACCTGGTGGCTCTGCTGGAGGATGACAGTGGGATGGAGGTGAGGATGCGCATCTGGATTTCTTGCACAGTTGTGTGGGGACACCGTTTGGGGGCACCTGGTGAGTTCCAGGAGGGTGATGCAACTTCAGCTTGTTCTTCACTTGTTCTTTTCTCCTTTCCAGCTTTTGGTGAACAATAAGATCATCAGTTTGGATCTTCCTGTGGCTGAGGTCTACAAGAAGGTGTGGTGCCCCACAAATGAGGTTTGTGTTACCTTTGTACTTGTTAACAGCACAAAGCACCTGTCCTTCATACTAACAAAGAAAAGGGGGGAAAATCAAAGTCCCACAAGTCAGGATTTCTTTTTTGGCATATAATTTATTTGGTATATTTGGTCAGCACCTTTTGGTGCTCTGTTAGGATGGATTGTGCACAGTCCTGCAACATGAGTGCTCTGAAAGCACACAGTGCTGCCCAGCTGAGCTCTGCAGTGTGTCAGGTGTGTGACTGCCTTCCTGATAACAGATTTCCTTACATTCCTTTGGGGAAGGAGCTGAGCTTTGTCACTGCCTTTCAAAGCACATTTCACACTCCATCTGCACATGGGAGTTTCTGTGTGTGTGTGTACAGGCAGGGACACCAGATTGCTCCACCAGTCTGTGCTTCAGAGATGGACCCAAGTTATTTCTGCAGAGAACATCCAATGTTTCTCCAGATTTGCATGTTTTTCATAGGGATCTCAAGCACTTGACAGATTCATCCTCCCAGTTTGCTCTTTGGAGTGTGTGTTGTGTTTTTCACGTGAAGAAATGGACCCAGCAGTCTCAAGAGTCTAGTCCACCCTGGCACAGCAAACTTATACCAGAGGTGGATGTGGTCCAAAATATGCTTTTCCCTTCCTGTTCTTGTAGCCACTAAAATAAACTCCCACTGAGGCCATCACACTAAATCTTGCCCATTACCAATATGTTTTCAGAGGCACTTGAGATCATAAAACACCCTGAATTTACCCAACATTTCTTGTTTATCCCTCATTTCCTCCTGGGTTCCAATCATCTTTGAAACCTCAGTTCCCTGGAGCCATTTGTGGGGAGGAATTCAAACGAGATGCCTGTTTTCAGTGAACGATGCTATGGGGAACAGGTTTATTGCAGTAAAATTACAGTAAAACTTCAGTTTTATTTCAGTAAAAACCCCTTCAGTTCTGCAAAACCAAGCCCAGGGCTTGTGCTAGTGATAACTTTTTTAGTAACAAGAGCAGGGAAGTGACGTGCTGGTGTCAATCAGTGAGTTCTGATGTGAGCCCTGCTCAGGTCACTGGTGGGAATCCGCCCCCCACCCCGTGCTGCTGGCCCAGCTGTTCCCATGGGATGCTGAGCTGGAGCTGCAGCTCTCCCAGGATGCAGTCCTGCTGCTGAAAGGCAGCCTTTGCTCAGCATTCCTGCCCATGAGCAGTTTTCACGCCTCCTCCTTTGTGAGCCCCTCCCTGCGCCGCCGCTCCCGTTCCCTGGGAAGCGACAGGCACACAAGGAACGCAACCTCAGGCCCCTTTTTGTTTCCCTTGTCTCTCCCTGGCTTTTTTTGTTCATCTGCCGTTTTACCAGGGCCCCTGTGGAGTTAATTGCTGGTCGCCAGCGTGGCCTTTGAGCAGCTCTTCCCCCCGGGGCTTTCCCTCTGTTCTGTATTTGCTGTGACATTAAGCTCTGCTTATTCCACATTAGGCTTAGTGCGCTCGCTGACAGGTTTTCTCTCACAAGGTCTCCTGCTCCCAAATCTGGGATTTTTCTTTTCTGCTTTTTATTCAGACCTATGGATTAAAAAGGGAAAGTTTAGTGATATGCTGTCAGTGGTTCCAGCTGGAAATGCATCTGGAAAACTAGTCCTTTCCCAGGGTAAAAACACAGCTTGCTTGGCTGTATCGTTTTAGTGATGCACCTTCTTACTGAAAGCTCATTAAATTGCCTTTTACTCCCTTTCCCTTTTCCATCACTGCAGATTTTATCTGTCTGAAAGCATTCACCCAATTAGCCTGTCCTGCTTCATTTCCTGGGCTGTTCCCATTCCCTGTATTTCCCAGGTATGCTGTGCCATACCCTCAGAGGAAAGGTTGCCATGGAAAGCAGGCGTTTCTCTGTAGATGAACCCATTTTCCTTGGCTGCATCTTTCACTGGTGCCAAAGGAAACTTGGAGGAGATGGAAGGAGGAAGAGACTGTTTATTACCAGCCTGTCAATTAAGTGGCAATGCCAAGGAAAGCTGGGCAGACCAATGGATGAGTTACTGATGTTTTTGCAGGTGTCTTTACTGTTGTTTTTAATTAATCTCAGTGAAAGGAGAACAAGGGAGTGAAAGATTTCCCTGTGTCAGACAAAACACCCCAAAGGGGAACTGAGACTGGGGTGTCTGTTACACCCTGTGATGAGAGTCCAACTAGTCTATAAGTGCCCAGAGAGGTGTAATTAATAACTAGCAAGCTCTGCTCTTGCAGGGGGAGCCGATGAGGATCATCTACCGCATGCGAGGGTTACTGGGAGATGCAACGGAGGAATTCATCGAGTCCCTCGACTCCACCACTGGTAATGCATTTGTCTGCTGAAAGCTGGGATTAGAGTTGAAATCTGAGGTTCTCTGCAGAGCAGTGACATTATTATCCTCACAGCAGTGAGCTTAGCCTTGATTGACGCTGCTTTTGCTGCATTTACCTGCTTCACCTACAGTGAAGGAGGATTTTAACAAGGCTTTAAAGCCAGGCATCAAATGGGAACATTTGCATGGCCCAGGGACCATTCTGCCCAGCCTTTCTCCATATTCCTGCTCTTAATTCTTTTCAAATTCAGTAGAACTGAAGTGACTTGAAGTGCTGCTGAATGTGTCCTGCTGTGCTCTCCATTTCTGCTTCTCTCTTTTGCCGTGGGCTGCACGAGTTTTGCCACATTGTGGCTGCTCCCCCTCCTGACAATCTGTGTCTGTCCTGCAGATGAAGAGGAGGATGAGGAAGAAGTGTATAAGATGGCAGGGGTCATGGCCCCATGTGGAGGCTTGGAGTGCATGCTCAACAGACTGACTGGCATCAAGGACTTCAAACAAGGCCGGCACCTCCTGACCGTGAGTCGCAGCTTCTGCTCTGGGGGGTCAGGAGTTACCCAGTGCCAAGGGCTACAGTGAAGTTGAGACAATCTGCCTTGTGTTGGGGCAGTGGTTTCAGTTCGTTATTGAATGAAAACCTGAGAAATCCCTTCTTTCCCTCTCCCATTCCTCTTGGTTAGCAATTCCTTACAAGGACTTGGAGTTGGTAAGATTAAATCCTGTCTTGTTAGGGATTGTTTTCTGCCTTGGCCTTTCCTGTAAACCAAAGCTGTGCTGAGGTATCTATTGCTGAAAAAATCTGGCTTGTACTCTACCCCAGAGGTCTGGAAATCAGGTGTATTATTGGGTGCTTTGCAGCAAAATCCTCCTGCTCATTTTGAAGGTACCATAGGGAATCCTTTCTCTGTGTTGTGTAGGTGCTGTTAAAGCTGTTCAGCTACTGCGTGAAGGTGAAAATAAATCGTCAGCAGTTGGTCAAACCAGAGATGAACACTTTGAATGTCATGCTGGGAACTCTGAACTTGGTAAGGACAACCTGGACACCCATAAACTCTTCCCCATGGACTCCAGTGAATTTCAGCTCCTTCTGTCATGCTGCCCTATGACAGCTACAAGAGACCTGAAATGTTGCTGTGCTGGCACTGCAGATGGTGTTAGACATTCCTGGTCTGTCAGTGGTTGGGACTCTGAGGGGCAGTTAACCAGTTCCTGGAGGTTTTCCTCTTAGCTGCTCCCATCTTAAACCAGTTCCTGCTGGTGTTCCTCTAACTGCTCCCATCTTTGGCAGGCTCTGGTGGCTGAGCAGGAGAGCAAGGACAGTGGAGGAGCAGCTGTGGCAGAGCAAGTGCTCAGCATAATGGAGATCATTCTGGATGAATCCAATGCAGAACCCCTGAGTGAGGACAAGGTGAGTGCCCAGGGCCCTGTGCACAAATGGGAGTGCTGACAGGGATTCCAGGCTGGCAAGCAATCTGATTACAGGGATGCTGAGCTTCAGGAGCTGGAGAGGAGTGTTAACAGGGAGTCTAAGCCTTCTTACACTGGCATGTCTTGGCAGGCCTTGGAGGAGGGGCACGAGGAGTGCCCTGAACCAAAAGCTCTGCCAGGCTTCTTTAGGCTGAGTCTTGCACAGTTGGGGTGGGGGTTGTGAGGCACTGCTTGGATCCCTTCCTGCCTGCTTTGGGCCCCAGGCCAGGGAGAGACAAGGAAAGACACAGCTTGGCCTTGGGTTTTGGCCTGTTTTCATATGTGTTAAAAATGTGATTGATTTTCCAGCTAATTGAGGATAAAACGGTATCTCAGCTAAGATTGAGCAAGAGAAGAGTTTCTCACTCATCTTTTGAGACTGTGGGTGGATAGGAATCTGATGTCCTTTGGGTTGGAATTATTAAACTTTTTGACTGGAAAATGCTTTAACAGTAGGTGGAATAAGTCAGGTGTCAGCCAGAGGGGTTGATAAAACCATTCCACAAGACCTTTGGGAATGAAGCTGGGTTTTGTTCTTCATCAGGGACTGGACCTCTGTTCCTTAAAAACCGGAATAGTCTCCCAGCTACTGGAGTGAGCATTTTCTTGAAGGTTGTGGATTTATTCCTGTGCATAAATCCTGCTCTCCTTCCTTCCCAGGGCAACCTCCTCCTCACGGGTGACAAGGACCAGCTGGTGATGCTGCTGGACCAGATCAACAGCACTTTTGTGCGCTCCAACCTCAGTGTCCTGCAGGGGCTCTTACGGATCATCCCCTACCTGTCCTTCGGGGAGGTGGAGAAGATGCAGATCCTGGTGGATCGGTTCAAGCCCTACTGTAACTTTGATAAGTAAGTTGTTCACAGTTCAGCTTTCAAGGCACGTGGAATCAGTTGTATTGACTTGGCTGTCCCCTTTTTTTTCCTCATTGATTCTTCCTTCAGTATAATGCAAAGCTTCAGAGGTTCCTGGTGCATTAAGCTTCGTTTCCTATTTCACTTCCAAGCCATTTTGATAAGAAATATGTGAGCTTTAGCTTAAGAAAGGGTGTATTCGAGGTGACAGGAATCTGAGGAGCTCTTCTGAGTCTCTGAGCTGGAGTAGGTCCATCATGTAGCAATAATGTGCAGAGTTTTTTGGGGAGCCCCCAAGTTACCATTTCTTCCCTCCATTCAGGTATGATGAGGAGCACAGTGGAGATGATAAAGTTTTCCTGGACTGCTTCTGTAAAATAGCAGCAGGAATAAAGAACAACAGCAACGGCCACCAGCTGAAGGATCTCATCCTGCAGAAGGGAATTACACAGAATGCCCTGGATTACATGAAGAAGCACATTCCCAGTGCAAAGAAGTAAGAGTCACTGCCTAATGGATGTGTGATTACTGCATGTGACCATCCTCAATGTGCTTTTCTCATTCCATCACCACAGTCTTCCAGGAAAGCTGTCAATAAGTCCACATGTAGAGTTGGAACAGCTGTGATGCAGAGGGGCTGGTGCACATACAGGGGTGGGCTAAAAAGACTGACATCTTCCCATTGCATACCTTGATTTCTTGGATATCACAATACTGGTATTCTGCAGTGATTCCTTGGATATCACAGTGCTTGTGTTTCCTGCCTGTTCCCTCTTACTGCACCGTGTGAGGAGCTTTTGCTGGTGGGACCAGCTGATGCCCGTGAATGCCAGTGCTCAGAGCTGCCACTGTGTCTGTCAGTGTGCACAGCAGGGGAGTGGGAATCTCACTTCATTCATCAGCAGAGCAGGGACACAAGGGGAAAGGAGCCTGTGTCTCCTGCAGCCCCTGCTCCCTGAGCTCTGCTGCTGGGTGGCTGCCAAGCCCCCTTGGGGATTGGTGACTGCCCCTCAGCTGCTGCCTCTTGTTTTCTGGGCAGTTTGGATGCAGACATCTGGAAGAAGTTCTTGTCTCGACCTGCTCTGCCTTTCATCCTGCGCCTGCTGCGGGGCCTGGCGACGCAGCACCCTGGCACACAGGTGAGGGCACTGCTGGGCAGGCAGCCAGGCTGGGGCTGGCCTGGCCCCCTGCTCTGGTGGCTGGAGCTGAGGATTCGTTTCTGCACCAGTTGATCCTACACTGGTTTTTGTTGGGCTTGGGAGAGACACAGCAGCTTCGGGTATCATCTGCTAGTCTGGAAGAGGCAGAGATTTTGACTTCAATATTTCCTCATGTTGGGTGGTGTGAGATTCACACACCAAAGGGAAGAGAAGGTAATTTGGGACTCTGAACTACATAGCACTGAGAAGCTTCGAGGGGCCTGATTGTTGTTTTAAGACACTGACACAATGTCTTACCTCAGAATAAATGTTTTACCCAAAATCCCCGTCTGAGCTCTCAGTAACAGCCAGTGGAGAGGGGAATTGCCCCAGTCTCATACACAATTTTAGGAGCCTGGTCCATAGTGGAGGAGCCTCAGAAAAGGAAGACACTTGGCAAAGTTTGTTGCAGCTAAGTCATAGGGGGACTGGATGGTACAGCCACTCTCCCATGCTCCCTTTTCCTGAGCAGAGTGCTGTGTTCCCACCCCTTGTAGGTGCTAATAGGAACAGACTCCATCAGCAACCTGCACAAGCTGGAGCAGGTTTCCAGTGATGAGGGGATCGGGACACTGGCAGAGAACCTGCTGGAGGCACTGAGGGAACACCCCGAGGTGAACAAGAAGATCGACGCTGCCCGCAAGGAGACCCGAGCAGAGAAGAAGAGAATGGCCATGGCCATGAGGCAGAAGGCCTTGGGCACCCTGGGCATGACGGTAATGTCTGCTGGCACTCAGGAGCTCATGGCCTGTCATGTCTGTGTGGCTGAAACTGCCACACAGGGAACGGTGTGAAAAGGTTTATTGACGAATATCACAGAGCTCCAGTTTGCCTGGGAGAGTAAACACGGGATGGGCATTCCAGCTCCAGGGGGGATGGGGGTGCTCCACTCCTGTTCTTTTTAACCTGCTCATGCTTTTCTCTCTTCCAGACAAATGAGAAGGGTCAGGTGGTGACCAAGACTGCGCTGCTGAAACAGATGGAGGAGCTGATTGAGGAGCCAGGGCTGACCTGCTGCATCTGCCGGGAGGGATACAAGTTCCAGGTGAAGGGAGAGGCAGCTTCCAGCTAAAGGGAGAGGCAGCTTCCAGCTAAAGGGACATACAAGTCCCAGGCAATGAGAGCTGCAGGTTCCAAGTAAAGCAACATGCGAGTCCCGAGTGAAGGGAGATGCAGATTCCAGTTAAAGGGAGATGCATTTTCAGAACCCTCACCCCCCAGCTGAGGAGACTTGCCAGTATCTGGCTGCACAAAGGTTGGGGTGTTGGCACTGGTTGATCAGCAAGTCTCATGTTTGGTCCTTGAGCTCAGTAATTCCAGAGGTGGTTGGGAAGTGGAAGTGTGTTTTTAGTGAAAGCTGGAAAACAGTATGATCAGTTTAAGTTTGAGGATGGGAGAGAGAGAGGGGTAAAATTCAGTGCAGGGTCAGAACAGCACAAACTGGAAGGTGTTGCAGAAGTGAATGATGTTTTTTTGACCCAGCTGTGGTGTCGTTGCAGCCCACCAAGGTGCTGGGAATTTACACCTTCACCAAGCGCGTGGCACTCGAGGAGTTTGAGAACAAGCCCCGGAAGCAGCAGGGGTACAGCACAGTGTCCCACTTCAACATTGTCCACTACGACTGCCACCTGGCAGCTGTCAGGTGTGTCCTGCCCACTGGGGGCTCAGCTTCTTTTCCAGGCTGCTTTGGGATCCTGGCACTCGGCCTTGGAACCCAGGATGGACTTGCTTTAGTTGTGCATCACTTGGTAGCCTATCGTGGGCTGCTTTAATATTGGTCAGGCCTGCACAGGGGAAAGTGAAGTCCATGATTTAAATTGTGATCCTTTGGATGGTGGTTTGTTTTTTCTTTTGCATCCTTCTAACCTGCCTGGGTGTGGCTCCCTCTCTCCATGCAGGCTTGCTCGGGGCCGTGAGGAATGGGAGAGTGCAGCCCTGCAAAATGCCAACACCAAGTGCAATGGGCTCCTGCCAGTCTGGGGGCCTCATGTGCCAGAGTCTGCTTTTGCCACGTGCTTAGCACGGTGAGTACAGAGGATTCCTGCTCCAGCTGCTCTGTTTTGGGTAGGTGAGTCAGAGGCTTGTTTAAAATCAAGAAATCAAAGGTGGTGACAGCTAAATCCTGGTAAACCTGAGCCCTTTCAGATTCTGCCATCAGGAGTGAGTCTCCTAAACAAGTGAAGGTGTCTGTTGGCTTCTTGGCTTCATGTAAATAAATGATTTCATTACCTCCTTAGCCCTCAGTTACTCCTGCAGATGCAGCTTGCAGTAACAGTGTTGGTTAGTTTGTGGCCCAGTGACCCCCTGCTTTCCAAAAGAAACCTGTCTGACACCAGCAGATTCTCCAATGTTGGTTTCCAAACCTCTGTTGGATGGTAGGGAGGTACCTGACCTCTCACCTGGGGCAGATGGAGATCCTGTTCTCAGGACTCTGGTCCACCTTGTGCTGGCTTTGTGCAGTCACACTAGAAATTTTTAATCTGAAAAGGAGTAGGTTTAGATCAGATAACAGGAAGGAATTCTTCCCTGTGAGAGTGGTCAGACCCTGGCACAGGTTGGGCAGAGCAGCTGTGGCTGCCCCATCCCTGGGAGTGTCCAAGGCCAGGTTGGACAGGGCTTGGAGCAACCTGGGCCAGTGGAAGGTGTCCCTGCCCATAGCAGGGGGTGGGACTGGGTGAGCTTTAGGGTCCTTTCCAACCCAAACCAGTGTGTGATTGTGTGAAATCAGGAGTGGTAACATCCTGAATGCATTTCAGCCAGGGAGTTGTATTCCAGGCCCTGGACATGGGGAGAGAGTATTGATGAGTGCATAAATGTGTGCAGATGGAATTGGATTTGCCAGAGTGAGCCAAGAGCCTCCCTTTGGGGAGGTCAACCCAAGGTAGCAGGGACTGCATTTCATAGCCTGTTCATTCTTTAAAGGTCCCTTTCTGTGACCCGCTTGCTCAGATTCACAGCTGTGCTGTGGAAAGAGGAATTCCCTCCCAAGTTTTCAGTAAGAGAACCCTTCCTGCTGTTTCCCAGGCACAACACCTACCTCCAGGAGTGCACAGGACAGAGGGAACCCACCTACCAGCTCAACGTGCACGACATCAAACTACTGTTCCTGCGCTTCGCCATGGAGCAGTCGTTCAGCATGGACACGGGCGGGGGCGGCAGGGAGAGCAACATCCACCTGCTGCCCTACATCATCCACACGGTGCTCTACGTCCTCAACACGTCAGTACCTCAGGGGCTGCAGCCTCTGCCTCCTCTGGGTGCTGCAGGCAGGGCTGTGGGATGAGTATGTGGCAGGGAAGGTGGGGAAGGGCACAGAAGTTTTAGGAGGATGGCGCATCTTAAGGAGGTCGTGAGGGATTTGCATTGTTTGGAGTGAGGCGATGCTGCCTGGACATGCAGGATAACAGGGACTCTATTGAGTAAAAGCCATTGGGAATTAGCTTCTCTTTCCATTCTAGATGTAATTATTACCTCTGGGGTGAGCAACAGGGTTATTAGATTAAAGAAACGCTGCCAGCTTAATTTTCTCCTGAGCAGACAGAAGAGACACTGTGGTGAAGTCATTGTTAGCTGAAAACTTCACCCTCCTATCATTTTATTCACTATTAAAATGACACAGTTTTGTTTCCAGTTTTGACTTACTGGAATTCTCCTGGAGGGTTCAGGTCCATCAGATTTTCCTGATATTTTTAATTATGGTTTTTTTGCTCTCATGAGTAGTTTTTTACAAATAAACAGCAGTGCTTTGGATGACATAGATCCATAGGCACCCAAAAGCTTTGGAATGCATGAGCTGGTTCTCGTCATGCAAAAATGGATTGCCCATGTACATCTCTTATTTGAGTAGTTAGACATTGGTAAGTAATACTAATTAGGTGAGAGTATAAATATTAAAATCCACACATCTTCAAGGTCACTCCAAATGCAGGGCAGTGGAGTCTCACACTCCAGCCTGGAACTAATCAACATTTTGGCTCTAATACAATTTGTCCTTTGTTTTTAGTACCTATCTCCAGATCCCTGTGCTATTGTTTTGCAAGTCTCTTGGGAGACAGATAAAGTATTCTTTTCATCTTACTGGCTGCTTGTTGCCTCCAGAGAGCCCAGAACCCACTGGGCAGCAGTGGGAAAATGCATTCTGTAGGTTCCAGACAGGATTTTTGATACTAAATGGAGAAAATAAAGAGCTACTAATTGGCTACCAGCTGCCTCATGTAGCAAATGAAAAGGTCACTCAGCCCTGACACCAGACACAGCTTTATCTGCTGGGATGCTGCTTTCTGCCTGATAAGGAGAGTATATCTCACTTAAAAACCAAAGGTCTTAGCTGGCTGCAGCCTCTTCCTGCTGCAGGAGGGCAGTAGATGTGGGAAAGTGTGATCCATGTTGATAAAGTCTGCTGTAACACAGAGTTTGCACAGTCAGTCCTGGGGTGTTGGGACTCCTGAAGAGACTGGAGCTCTAGAGGAAAGGAAAAAAGTATATGTGTAAGTTTGCAGTAAGTACAGTTGGCCTGTGTCTCTCAGGGATTACTTTAGCAGTAGGTAAATAATATAAATGGCTTCTCAGGTGTGGCTGTAGGAGCTGCTGTCATGTGTGCAGTGTCTGATGGAGATGGCCCAACTGGAACGCCTGAACTGGCTGGCCCTGACTCCATATTTCTCTCTTAAAAAAACGAAGAAATAGCTCTGTAATAGTATTGCTCTCTACTGGGGCAGTGCCAGTGCCAGAGCCTTGCAGCCCTCCCCAAGGAAAATGAGTTCCTACGTTTGTATCTCCACTGGGAGCAAACCCTCACCCAGTGGATGAACCTGGGGCAAAGCTGCTGGTGCCCACTGGGACCAAATCCTCACCCAGTGGGTGCATCTGGGAAACATCTGATGGTGCCCAAGTAGCAAATCCTCACCCAGTGGATGAAACTGGGGCAAAGCTGCTGGTGCCCTGGTGGCACTGCTGTTCCCTGTGCAGGACTGCAGGGATGCAGTGCCCTAAAGCTCCAGGGAAGCAGCAGCTGAACCTGTCAGAGCCAGAGCAGCTGCTGAAGCTTTTCCTGTGTTCCAGAACTCGAGCGACCTCGAGGGAGGAGAAGAACCTGCAGAGCTTCCTGGAGCACCCCAAGGAGAAGTGGGTGGAGAGTGCCTACGAGGTGGACGGGCCCCACTACTACACTGTGCTGGCCCTGCACATCTCACCCCCGGAGAAGTGGAGGTCCATGAGGGTGGAGATCCTCAAACGCCTCCTGGTCACCTCCCACGCCCGGGTGGTGTCACCAGGAGGGGCCAGCAGGTCAGTCACCACCATAGAGCCCCCGGTGTCACTGTCACAGAGCCCCTGTGGTGTCCACCACTGAGCCACTTGTACCACTACCACAGAGCCCCTCTTTGTCACTTGTCACAGAGCCCCTGATGTCACTGTCACAGAGCCCCTGGTGTCACTTGTCACAGAGCCCCTGGTGTCACTTGTCACAGAGCCCCTGGTGTCACTGTCACAGAGCCCCTGGTGTCACTGTCACTGAGCCACTTGTACCACTACCACTGAGCCAGTTGTGCCACTGTCACAGAGCCCCTGGTGTCACCGCCACAGAACCACTTGTATCACTTTCACAGAGCCCCTCTTTGTCACTGTCACAGAACCCCTGGTGTGTCATAGAGCCACTTGTGTGTCATAGAGCCACTTGTGTCACTGTCACAGAGCCCCTCTGGTGTCAGTGTCACAGAACCCCTGGTGTGTCTCAGAGCCCCTCTGGTGTCACTGTCACAGAGCCCCTTGAGGCTCAGGGCAGCAGGGGCAGGGCTGTGACACCACTAGCTATTTACCCTTTTGAGGAGCTTTGCACTCAGAGCTGCAGAGCTGTAGAATCCCAGGGTGGTTTGGGTTGGGAGGGCCCTCAGAGCCCATCCAGTGCCAGCCCTGCCATGGGCAGGGACACCTCCCACCAGCCCAGGTTGCTCTAAGCCCCATCCAGTCTGCCCTTGAGTGGCTGCTGTCACATCCCAGTGCTGGTGTGAGCAGGGACATTTAATTCTGGATGGGGTTTGGGGTGGATCAGTCAGCTGATCAGTGGAAACTGCTTTTCCTGGGTGTATAGCAAAAAGCAGAGAAATTTAAGAGTCCTTGAGCAAAGGTCTGGAGTAACTCCTGCTGTGTCTGTCTCAGAGCTGTAGCACTCGCTGCCTGCCTTATTAAAGAAGCTCTTTCTGTGCTCTTTTGATCAGAGCACCAGCCTCCCTCAAATAGAAAAATAGAAATAGAAATCAAATGCCATTGCTTTTAAAAAGGAACAAAATCAATAGCAGCTGTCAGGCACTTGAAGCACAAGAATAAGTGGCTGTGCCTGCCTGACAAAGGCACATATTTCCAGAGAGGGAAGGGGAATACCAGTTTCTGAAAAGATGATTTTAAATAGCTGTCATAATTAGGAATCAATTCATTATTATTCTAAGTCGCCTTAAAGGGCATTCTTATGCTGATGACATTAATTATGTGTTTGATAAAGTCATTAGAGTGTAGTTACAACCCAGCATGTGCCAATGCTCTTGGAAGAGGCAGAGAGCCCTGAGAGGGGCTCCTCCATTGATTTCTGTGCTGCTTTCAAGCTCAGCCTGTCTCCTGTTTCCACCTCCCTGCCTGATTCCTGGGGAAGGGGCTTTACCAGATCCAGGAGATGTTATCCTGGAGGGCTGTTTTCCCAGCTGGCAAAGCAAAGCCCCTGGCTGGGTTTGCTGTGGGTGTTTGGTGGTTTTTAAACCCTCAGTAGATGATTCTGCTCCTTCCCTGAGCATTATGTAATAAAAGCACATTGAAACAGACACAGCAAAAAACTTCCAGCTAAACCATCCAATCTCTGGAATTTCAGGGGAAGACACTCAGAAATAGTGCTCAGGAATTATGTCAAGGTTTTTTCAAGGGCTTTCTTTAATCTCTGCAGACTAAGAGAGCACAAAGCCTTCCTCTGATAAAGCCTCTCAGAAGTAGCAATATGGCAGTTCTGATTTCCAATTTCTGTGCTTATTTATTCTTGTGGAAAATCAGGAAGAGGGTGATGGATGGTGAAATGCTCTGCAGATAAGTGTCAGTACCTGGAGTTTGTAGGCTGAAGCAGAGAGGAAACCAGTGGCTGTGACACCACAGGCACATGTCTGCATGCAGGAGATTAAAATTAGCATTCCACGTTTGCTGGGGATGTCTGGGAGCAGCTCCATCCCAAAAACACTGGGATGAAGGTTGGAGAGTCCCAAGGACTCACTGCTGCCTATGCCGGGAAGGTGGGGGGGAGTCAGTGCAGGAAGGAACAGGGCATCTCAGAGGGGATCAGCTGGTGATCCCAAAAGTCTTGTAAATGACGTGAAAACGCAGCAGTTCTGCATTCCCTCGTCCTCCAGGGAAGGCAGCAAGTCCTGCCCATTCCCTGGCCGTGGTCAGGTGTCCATCCAGCCCCTCAGCCAGTGGAACACAGATCTGGGGAGAATCCAGCCAAAAATGGCTCCTGTATCACAGGTGTCTGCAAATCCAAGGATGCTCAGCACCTCCCATGGTTTAGATAATGACCAGGATGGATCCAGGTCCTGGGTTTGTTCTGGTAAATGTAATTTGCCACTTCCAAGGAGCTGAATCAAGTGACCTGTTCATAATTACTGAACCAAGAATTCTGGCTTGAAAAATCCCCTACTTTTCAGTGTAGCTTTCATCTGGAGTTTGGAAGGAAAATACCCTCTGGATTTCTTTTCCCCTTTGCTCCTGACTGTGACCTTTGTGAAACATTCCCAAGTGTCCCTGTCTGGCAGCCCGTCTGCAATGCTGAGGAGCTGAACCAGCTCACAGGAATGAAATGCAGCAGCTCTTACATGAAATAGCTGTTGCAGAAGGTAACTACCAGCCTTAACCCACAAGGGCCTTTCAGTTTTCAATTAAAGGAGCAGACTCCAGTTAGATCCAAGGCATTCCCAGGAAAAGGGAACCTGGCTGGCAGTGTTTGGGAGGTGGGAATTAGGCTCACTCTCAGTGGCTCTTCTTCCCGTGGTAATTTAGTCACCTTTACTAATTGGTTTTCCTTCAAATAATTAAGCTGAGCTGCCTGAGCAGGCTGCCACCTACTAAGATGTCTGTTTTAAGGGCAGGCACACAAATGGAGCCTTTAATAAGAGGAGAAAAATGCTCATTGCCCCCCCAAAAATCCCCAAGCTGTGGCTGGTTGGAGTTGGGCCGTGGTCAGGATGCCCTGGTGTGTCACTGAGCTGCAGTAGCTGAGCTGGTTCTTGATGCATAAAAAAGGGCTTTTTGTTTTTCCAAACCTTTTAAGTGTTGAGCAGGAAGCAGCATGTGATGGGGCAGAGGTACCTGAGAAACATGGGCAAGAAAATTCCAAAACCATGAGAGGTGCTGGCAGGAGGTTCCACCTTGCCAGAACCTGTTTGTGATTAATCCTATAAACTTTGGGGCTGTTAGGCCAGCACAGCTCTGCACCCCTGAGAGCATTCCTGCAGCCAGATGCAGGATTTCCAGAGGAAGCCCTTTGCTGGTGGGAGAATAACCAAGAAGATATTAAATGGAAATCGCTCCATTTCTTCAAGGATTTTTCCCTCAGAGTCTCTCAGAAACACTTTTGTGAGTTAGAAGTAAATTATGTTCTCTGACATGAGCACTGATTTGTGTCTGAGTCCTTTTTAGTTATTCCTTCAGGAATCTGCAGCTCTCCAAGCAGTGAACACACAAACAAAGCTGCACATTGTTTTTTTCCTACTTTGCTCTTGACTTCCTACATAGTCTGAACAGTCACAACTCCACTCACAGTCTTGTTTCCTTCCACTCTGTGCTTGTTTTCTCCCTGTGAAATGAGGATTTATTGGCAGAGCTGCTCTGGTTACACCAGGCACAGCTGGGCTGAAGGGACTGCCCAGCCTTGGGAATCCTCGCCCGGAGAATTCTCAGGTGCCCCAGATTTGTTTCATGTCTGAGAGGACACAGCAGAGCTCCCTCAGAGCTGTTCCCCTGGTGCTGCTGGTGGGTGGTTTGGCTCTTTCAGCCTTTGTGCTGTTCACCACAGGGATCACAAAGCATCCTGAAGTGATCAGCTCCCAGAGTGATGTTCTTGTCTTGCAGACTGGCGGACAAGGCGGTGAAGGACTACGCGACGTACCGCTCTGGGCTGCTCTTCTGGGCACTTGTAGATCTCATTTACAACATGTTCAAGGTAAGGACAACGTGGAAACTCCTCTGTGTCAACTGAGAGTCCTCTGTGTCAGCCTTCTGACCTGGGCAGCTACATGAATTTGGAATATGAGGCAATGGTTGAAGCCCTTTTCTCCAGGATCCTTGTAAACATAAAATTCTGTAGAATCACACAGTGGTTTGAGTTGGAAGGGACCTCAAAGCCCATCCAGTGCCACCTCCTGCCACAAGCAGGGACACCTTCCACTGGCCCAGGTTGCTCCAAGCCCCATCCAACCTGGCCTTGGCCACTCCCAGGGAACGGGGCAGCCACAGCTTCTCTGGACCAACCTGTGCCAGGGCCTCACAGGGAAGGATTCCTTCCTTCCTCCTTTTTTCTCTTCACCTTGTCAGAGCAGAAAGGCCACAGGAAGCTGCCCCTGCTTATTGTCCCCCTTGCACTTCAGTGTCTGAAGGAACTGAGAGACTTTTCCAGCTGGCAACAGTCCTGTATTGTGTATTTGCTTATTTTTCCTGTTCATTGTTCATTGAAACAAGGACACTCCAAGAGAAACTGTTGGATAAGGAAGGAGAATGGGGCATCCACAAGAAAAAACCTGCAGCTTCTAAAGAAGGTTAAGGAATCAGGGAGAGGAGATGCCAGTGACCTTGTTTCATTCCCTGCAATAAGATCATGAAGTCACAAATGGGCTCATTTTTTCCCTGTGGTTTGTTTGCAAGAGGCAGGGGATGCTAGTCCAGGAGCAACAGGAGGAGGCACCAGGGTTTGCATTCACTGTTCTAAACAGCTGTTTTTCACACTGATTTGGTCTTTTCCCCTCTCAGAAGGTGCCTACCAGTAACACAGAGGGAGGCTGGTCCTACTCTCTGGCCGAGTTCATCCGACACAACGACATGCCAATCCACGAGGCTGCAGACAAGGCCCTGAAAACCTTCCAGGAGGAATTCATGCCAGTGGAAACGTTTTCTGAGTTTTTGGATGTGGCTGGTAAGTGTGAGCTTTCCCTTTTATAGGCTGCCTTGTGCAGCTCGTGACTGGAGACAGCGGCATTCCTGACACTGCTGCAGCTTGTTTGGATGAGACAGTGAGAGCAGAGCTGTCAGCACTCCTCAGCCATCCCCAAAACAGTTGGGACACACACTGGAGCATCCCCAGGCAGGAAATTCTCTGCCACCTGATCCTGCAGGTCCTCCCCCTGCTCTGGTAAACATACAGACTTAGACCTGAAGGTGTTTGGTCTGCTAAACAGATGTGACCATGCACTGGAGACAGTTGGGGACAGCCAGAGTTGCTGCTGGAGGGATTTTGGTATCCCCAGGAGTCAGAGATGCTGAAAACATGCAGAGAAGAGAGCTGTGCCTCAGGCTGGTCTCTTGCTGTTCAGTGTACAGCAGGATCCCTGTAGCTGCACAAGAGCAAGTGCCATATGGATTTAATGCACACATTCAGTCCCTTCTGCTCACAAATCCAACAAGGGTTTATTTATCCTCATCGTGTCCAGCCTTAAAATAACATTGCAGCTGTCCTGAGTGATTGCACGTGCCCAGCACGAAGTCCAGTGTGGGGCTAATTCTTGCCTTGTCTTCTTTTGTTTAAAGGACTCTTGTCAGAAATCAATGACCCTGACAGCTTCCTCAAGGATCTTTTGAACTCCATCCCCTGAGCAGCCAGCATGGAGAAGCTTTGGGCAGAGACTACACTAGCTTGCCTTCCACCCCTTTGTGTTCTCCTCGTGCAGTCTGTCCCTTCCCTGAGGAGTGCTGCAGTTTTTTGTTGGATTTTTTTTTGTTTGTTTGTTTGGATTTTTGTTTTGTTTTGTTTGTTTTTGGTTTGTTTTTTTTTTTCTACAGTTTTCCTTCATGGAGTGATTTGAGTTTAGACCTGTTTTATCCTGTATTTCAGAGCTTCTGTCTGTAAAGCCTTGTGCATTCAAGCTGGTTGAAAGAACTTGTACAGAGAGGAATCCCAACCAGTAAATCTTAATGCTTTAGTGCACCTCTTTGAAGTTCAATAAATCGAACAAATGGGTAAGCTGGGTTTGACTAGTACTTGAAATAGTCTAAATGCCAAGTTCTTTCTCACATTGTCTTTGAGCTCCTTCTCCCAGGGCTCAGAGCTGCTGCTTTGGCCAGCCCTGACTCTGGAAAGGAGCCACAGGAAGCAAAGGGGGCTCCTCCTGAGCGAGGGAGCACCAGGCACTGACTGACTGGCTGTGTGTGCAGGTTCCCCTGTGGGACATGAGCCTTGCACTGCAGGACAGTGTTTTCTTCCCCCTTTCCTTCCCCTGGGCAGGGGCTCTGTGCTCCCCTCCCCAAGGCATGCTGCACCACGGGGCTTTGTCCTGACCCCTCTCTCACCAAGGCTGTATCCAAAGCACCTTGTGCCTCCCGCAGCCACAGCCCCTCTCAGGGGGGTCCTACTCACACCACACCTGTTTTCTCTCTCTGGTAAAACTTCCAGCTTCAGCAAAATGCATGTTCAAGAGACCCTGCCCACTTCTGGAGCCTCCTGCCTGCCTGAATCCCGTGTGCATGCCCTGCCCCGGAGCCAGGCTCATGCTTGGAGTACAGCCTTGCCCTTGTCACCTTGACACCCACCTGTGCATGCTGGAAACCTCCCCTGCCCACCAGTTGTGCTCTCCTGTAACTCAGCTGCCACATGGTGAGCCTGGAATCTAATAAAGCTTTCCCTGTCTTCCTCATCTCTGTTTGAACTTGACTTTCCATAACCCGAGCGCAGTTCCAGCCCAGGAATAAGAGCAAAATAACAATCATTTGAGAGGCTGAATAACTCCCCTGCCTATTTGATGCCTGTTGTTGCTGTTGCCCTGCACTGTGATTTGACAATTAGCAAAGGGGTGAAGGTGCAGTGTTTTCCTTCTCACCTCTGTGGGTGCTGATGTCACTGCTGGCAGCAGGATTTGCTGCTGAGGAGGAGAGCTGAGGAGCAAACACCCTGAGGAGCTTTGTTGGAGTGTCTTACCAGGGACTGGAGCTCTCTGGGGGGGTTGGGTAACTCTGCCTTGCCTTGTGAAGTGCAGGAGGGTCTGATGTGGGGTTTGTTCTCTATCCTGAGCCTCACCTGCCTTTGAGCCACATCAAAGAGCAAACACGCCTTGTTTTAAAAGCTCTGTGAAGTCCAACCTAACAGTCCCCTGTCCACACGAGCAGCTGTGATGTTCCCAGGGGTGGAGGCACCAGTGCTACTCACCAGCAGCCTGGGAAAGGCTGACACCCTCCAGATCTCTGATTGCTGAAGGCAGCAGGGAACAGGTAACAAGAAACCAGGTTTTTATGGCTGTGCTTCTAAAGGTTCTCTCAATTCAGTGCAAGGCTGAAACCCGACCATGTATTTATTTGTTGAGGTGTGTTAAGCTCACAGAAGGTGTGTTAGGGAGGTTTGGGAAGCTGGGAGGAACACCAGGCTGCCTTGCTGACCCTCTCAAGTGTCTTTTCTGACAAAAGTAGTTTTTTTCTCTGTGCCAGGCAGGCCTTCAGCTTTTGCTCCACAGCTTTGCCTCCCTGGCACAGGAAGGATGTCACACCTTGGCAGGGCCTGTCTGCAGCTCTTCCCACAGAGGGAACTTCAGCACAGCTCCAGTTGTTGCTGGTGGGAGTCCTGGTTTGCTCTGTTTGTGTTGGCCCAGGTCTCCTGCAAATACACTCTGCTGCTGCAGGAACTGGTAGAGTTCAGAGTAGCCAAATAATTGTGTTTCTGCCCATTCAGTTGGTTCAGCAGATCCTTAACCAGGAGCAGAACGTGAACATTGTTTGTTCATTGATGTTTATAAGACAGGGAGGAGATGGGATCTTAAAGGGAGGTTTATAAACTGTGTCCTTATAATTACAGTTGCAATAAGCTCCTCAGAGCTATTCTGGATGGTTTTGCAAAAGCCCAGAAATGTGTTTTGGAAAATAAAGGTGGCTCAGGGAATAACTCCCTGCCCAGAGCACAGGAGGGATCTATGGACAAGCCAGAGCTGGAAAGAAGGTGGGAACAGCCTGAGAGTGGAGCAGAATAGCCTGGAAGGGACTAAAGGCTGACACTAACAAGCCCAGGAGACCTAGAGAGGGACAGGAACAGAAGGATAGTGTTTTGGAAAGTTTCAGCTGAGCAGGCCACACACACAGAGGCTCCAACATTCTCAGTGCTGCACAAAGGCAAAAAGCTCCAGGGGAAGGCAGCAAAACCTGGGGGGACCGTCACTTAAGGAAGAGAGGAGAAGACTGAGGCAAAATGCCTCAAAATGGGTAAAATTACTCAAACTGATCCAGGAGCTGGACAGCAGAGAGCCAATCCCCACTCCAAAAAACAATCAGAGATTATTTGGGGGAGAAGCCCTTTGTGGTGCACAAGAAGCACCGTGGGCTGTGGGATGGCTTTGGAGCAGATCCCTGTGCTGGGCCTGCTGGGACAGACTCCAGGGATTGTGCAGGAATTAATCTGGGCATGGGGAATTCATCCAGAGGGGAACAGAGTGCCCAGCCCTCAGCAGGGACATGCTGGGCTCTCCCACCTGCAGGTCCCCATGAGCCACTTGGCACTTCCTGGCTCATTCCTGCCCTTGGACACCCGGAATTGCCTATTCCATAACCACGGCAAGTTTGACCTTCCCCCTTGTATTCCCTGATGGTTTCCTTGTCCTGCTGCTTTTCTCCCTTTGCAATTCCCTTTTCCAAGCCAGGCCCTGCCCCTCTGGAAGCTCTTTCCCACAGCTGTCCCTCCGGGACGGGAGCCTTCCCTCCTCTCCCTGCTCCCACCGCTTCCGCCCCGCTCTCCAGCCAAGTCTTCTCCCGTGTTTTGTCTTTGGCTGCAATTGCCTGGAAGTATTTTCAAACTAGCAGCAAGGATTAGAGCTGCTGAGCATAAACACACAGGGAGCTGCAGAGTTCCAGTGCCAGAAAAGGTTCCCTGGGCTTTTTCCATGGGGGGAGAAGTGATTTATCTCCCCCGTGGCGCGTCCGTTCCGCTTGTTCTTCAGGCAGGGCAGGACGTGGGTGGTTCAGCAAGACCACGGTGGGACCTCCAGACACCTGGGTGGGTGCACTTGGGATTGCAGTCCCACAGGCCTGGATGGAGCCCCGTGTGCTGATTTTGGCTGTCGAGCTCCTTTTCCTTCAGGAACGTCCCACCAGGCTCTGCCAGTTCCGACTCCGCAGCAGGAATGACCCTCCAGCCCCACCAGCCCCCAGAGAGTGTCTGCTGGGACAGCCAAGCCCAAATCCTGCAGAATTCCCTCTCTGCCTCAGCCTCACCTTTTGGGGCAGCCCTGTTTCCAGCTCTTATTCCTTATCCAGGTGTACCCCATGTTGCTCAAGGACTGGGTGGTTCTCCAAGCAGGTGAGGGACAGAAACGAGTACAGAAAGCACCAAGTGTGGGTTCCCAAATGAAACTCACCAGAATGATTTAATTATTTCATTAGTTAATTATTTAATGTCACGATTAAATTCCAGAGGGCAGCCACCCTGCCAGCCCAAGGAGCAGCTTTGCCAGCACATCCCAGGATTCAGGAGACCTCCCATGATCTGTGTGGCTTCTCTAGGAGCCACCTCAGAGAAGAAAACCAAGATCGGCCTTGACTTGTTTGCTGCACGTTGCTGGACCACGTTCTCACCCCAAGCAGGGATGATTCACACCTCACGTGTGAGGAATGAGGGATCCAGGGAAAACCAAACCTGCAGCTCCTGAGCAGTCAGGGATACAGCCTGCAAGGACTGCTGGAAAAGGGGGTTGGGTGAATTAAGTACAAAATCCCTCCTGGGAGGTCCCCCCTCTCTGTTCATGAAGTTGCTGAGGAAAGGCAGCTGCAGCCACCTGACCCTCCAGGAATAGTCACTCCCTTGTTTCCAAGAGGGAAAAAAAACTAATGATTGAACCCTTATTTGTAGATTTATTTTTTTTTGGCCAGGATTGATCCCACCCCTTCACATCAACAGCTCAGGGAGGAACCAGCTCCATGTCTTTTATCCAAACCCTGGAGATCAGCAGGGATCCTCTTCCTCTCCCAATGGCTGGTAGGAAGAGATGCTTTTTGGTTAAAATTATTTTAAAAATGCCGCAAATGACACACTGAGGGGAAGCTTTTGCTGTGTTTTAACCCCAGGCAGGCTGGGGGTCCCCAGGCATTGCCTTCCCAAGTGGGAAACTTTTAGGGTGTGGGAAGAGCTCTGGCTGCTGCCTCTGGAAGGATCTGATGTACTTTCACAGAGCTGATGGTGCCTTTACTGGAGCAGGACCATCCCATGCTCAGTGCTGTTCCCTGCATCCCACTCCCACATTTGGAGTGGGAATTATCACCTCTCTCTGCCCTGCAGTGATTTTTCCCCTTCATCCCACCATTGCCACGGATCCAGGAGGAATCAGACACGTTCCCTGCTCCTTAATTCCCACAGCCAGGTGCTGCAGAGCTCTCCTGCCCCTTCCTACACCCCCCTGGGAGCATCAGGCACCCCAGGATGGATTTCTCACTCCAAAAGGCAGAGCTTTCCTTCTGGGAAGGCACCACTCCCACCCCGACACTCCTGGGCCTGACTCAGCCTGACCCCATCCCTTGTGAAATACAAACCACTGGTGGGTGAATCACAGCCTGAACTGTGGGAGAGCCCCAACCAAACCTGGGGCAACCCTCCAGTGAATGCTCAGAGACCCACAAAGGTCCCTGGAGCTGCAGGAGAAATGGGTTTGAAGCAGAGAGCCCCCATCTGCCCTTTGAGCTGCTGCACCTCAGCCTGACCTGCCCCAGGGGGGAGGAGGTTGGTGCTCTTCTGCCACTGGGGAAGTGGATGTGGATGAGACTCTCCTTCCAGCCCCTCTCCAGTGGGGAAGGTGTGAGATACAGGACAGGGCAAATATGAAGCAGAAACTGGAACAATTGAGCTGTTTAGCTCTGATGTGTGAAGAGAGGCTGAACTTTTTTAAAAAAATAAGACTATCAGGAACACCATGTTCAGTCTTGGCTGCTCTTGACAGCAAATCCTGGGTCCAGCACCTTTCCCATCTTTCCCTGCCACAGGGACATGGCAGGGGCTGGAAAAGGAGTAAAAGGAGATGTTTCAGTGTGGGGAAGGAGGAGGAAGGCAGGGCAGCCAGGGACACCCACTCCTTAAAGGGCTGTTGTGCTCCAGTCACTGAGATGTGAGATCTTCCCCATAATGATAATAATCCAATAATTGCTGTTATTCATAATAATCCCGCTCCCTCTTTCCCAAGTGCTGTGCCAACAGGACCTCAGTCACCCTCAGCACATGCCCTGGGATGAGGAGGTGCCATCCTCAGCCCCAGGGGGGGAGATTGGGATGGGAAAGGGCTCGGGATGCTCCCGGGGAGGCTGAAATCCTCTGGGGCTTGGACACAAATTACAGCCCTGGGCAGCAGGGACAGCCAAAAGCAGCAGCCAGGGAGGGATTACATCTCATTTTCAGCCCTGATGGGTGTTTGGGGTGTTGTGTCTGGTTGTCTCTTGTGCTGCTGTCGCCCACACCATCCAAACACCCGTGTTTGGGACACCCCACGAGCCCTTCTCGGGCCGGTCAATCCCCGCGGCTTCTCCCAGGCTGCTCTTATTTAAATCCCATTTAATGAGCCAATCTGAGTGTTGTAAACCCAGCAGCATCCTGTGATCATTCCTGAGATTTGATGGCAACAGGCTCATTCCCAGATGGCAACACCAAACACTGAGGGCACAGCTCCCAAGTGCCAGGTGGTTCCTCCTTCTCTTCCCTCGGTCCCTGTTTTGCCGCTCTCAGCACTTTGGGTGTAACGAGCTCAGGAAGGTGTTCACCAGCCCAAGGCTGGGCTGGGAACCACCGGGAACCACTGGGAACTGGGCTCCACCTGGGCACCTCTGCCTCGGAATCACCCCGGGACATTGGGAAACCCAACTCCCACGGAGTCACCTCCTTGGCTCCCTTCACTGACACGTTTTCCTGCAGCCACCACGAGCAGCCTCCTGTTCAGGAGGGGAACCCGAGGGCTCGGGGCGGGGGTTGTCCCCTCCCCAGGGCACATCCCGCTGTCCCGTGCTAGTGGGGAAAGAGGGGAGGCAGGAAATGCTGGTCTGGGATGCCGGGAGGAAACCCAGTGGGTGCCACTCCAGTGCTCCCATCACCTGCTCCCATCACCTGCTCCCACCAGGAAGCTTTTCTTCATCCTGGTCGTGCAATCCCCACCGTGCAAGCAAGGAAAATAATCAGCTAATGGTTTCTGGAAGAGAGGTTTGGATAGGGAAATAAAAATAAAGCCCAATTCAACTTCACTCTCCTCAGTGCCCCGAGCTTTGGGCGCTGCTCAACCTTTGCAGGCTGCAAATCTGGGAGGGCGGGAACGGGGGGAGAACACAAAATAAATCATCTATTCTATTCATTTAAAAGTTGTTCTGCATTTAAATGAATCAGGTCGGGGTCCACCTGCTACCTGAACGACTCGGGCACTGAAACTGCCCTTGGGCATGCCCAGCTCGGCGACGCAGCATCCTGCGATTATCCTGGCTGAGCTACCAGAGCGATCCCTTCCTCCCAACCCGCACCTGCAGCGACCTGCACGGGCTTAGCGAGGCGGATTTGCCGCCCCGCTCAATACAGATGCAAATGTTTGGTTACTAAGGAAGCAACGAGTCGCCACAGTGTCCAAGGAAATGCTCCGGCGTGTCCCGGGGCTCTGCCCAGCGATGCTCCGCTCGGCACCTTCATCTCTTGCTGCATCTCTGCCTCCTCAGGTCACCCACCCCGCGGGGTTGCAGCTGGCGCAGGAGCTTTTGTTTCCCAAATATTTACACCTCTCCATGGAGAGGATGAGCCCCAGCCCAGGTGAGAGGGGGTGTGCCCGGGTCAGCCAGCCTGGGAGCATCCCTTGCATCCCGAATTCTCTGCCCAGGGGCTGAGGGCACGCGGAGCAGCATCTCTCTCGGCGTGTCTCAGCTCCAGTTTGTGGTGCTGATGCCCCTAAAAGCCCAAAATGCCCACAGAGCCCCCAAACGTGGCCAAATGCTGCGCTTGTGACTGGAGCGAAGGACCAAACCTGCGACGGGAGAAGAGGCTGGATTTAAGCTGCAGCTCCTCTTTGCCATGAGCTGATCGAAAATATATTTGGGGGGAGCCCCCAAACCATCATTTCAGGAGGAGAAACCTCCTTTAAAGGCAGTAAAGAACCTGCAGGGAGGAAACCCTTTGTAGCTGTGATGTAACTCGTCCCTCCCACGTTCCTGACAGCACCAAACCTGCCAAGTCCTTTGTGTTCCCGCACCGTGACGCGGTGACCGACACAATTCCCGTCCAAGGGCTTCCCTTATAGGGCCCGGAACACCCCCCGGCCCTTTCCCCGGTGCGTGTCACCTGGAGGAGGGCACTTCGTGTCTTCTGAGTCACCCGAGGAGTCACAGGGGCAGCCGCTCCGTCCCTGCCCCTCTTCCCACGTGCCAGAGCAGGGCACGAACTGCCAGGGACGGGCTCTGCTCCCTTTCCTCAAGGGAAAGCCCCGGAACAACAGGACTTTGCGGGTTTTGGGGGGGAAAGGGGCTGGTGGAGCTGGAACCACCTCGCTGGTCCAAATTCCGCCGGGATGTGACAGAACTCGGTGGTGCATCCTCACCCCCCTCCCCTCCCCGCTGCCTGGGCACCATCACAGCGGGCTGGGTGGAAAACCAGCCCCTTTGGGGTGGAATTATTAAAAAAGTCCGGTTTCTTTCAGCAGCCAGGTTGGCTCAAACGCTCTGCCTCAGGCAGGCAGCGTGTGGGGCGAGGGAAGAGCCCCAGGGGAGCGATAGGAATCCCAGTTTCACCACCGGACGCTGCTGGTTGGTCCCTCTTCCCGAGGCTGCCCCGCTTTCCTGCTGAGCCCGGCGTGGATAAATCTCCCTTTTCCATCTCTGAGGTCGGGGAGGAGCCGACCTGGGCAGTCACTGCAGCCCAAGGGAGGATGTGGAGGTGCTGCTTCTCTGTCCTGTGGGAACTCCGAGCTGAGCAGGAGTCCAGGAGATCATCGAGGGGCATTCTGGAGGACTGGGGTGGGGTGGGGGGCGGTTTATGGAAGTTTAGCCAAAGGATTTGGCCTGTTTTGTGGGGAGGTTGGTTCAAACACACAAACTTTATCTCCCTGGTGATGCACGTCAGCCCAGGGAGCATCATCTCCTCGCTGTTGCTCAGCACTCTGGGGATGTGCTGGGGATGCTGCTGAGTTTGGTTGAAAAATGGTTCATTTACCAAAGAAACAAGAGTTTTCCCACGACTGTCAGACTTACAAAGCCACAATGGATATAAGCAAACCCAGGAAAATGAATATTAAAAATCCCCCTAAGCTGATGTAAAGAGCAGCCCTGAAATGGTCGTCGAGGCTTAGGAGTGAAGGACGTTGCCAAAGTGAGTGTAAAATGGGTGTAAAATCAAATCCAAGGGTCCAGATTCCTCAGTCCCTGCTCCAGCCATGTCTGGGTGAAACAACTGTGAGCAAAAATAAATCCAGGGTGTTATTCTTATATCAGCACTGCTGGGGTGGTCCCTTATTTAATTGCCAGATAGTTCCTGCATTCAGAAATAGCCCCATTTCCCATCCCTTTTCCTCCCTGTCCAAATAGGAAAGGACTAATCAGTGCTTCAGTATTTATATCTGCAATTGGCAGGCAGTGCAGGAATTGGAGGAATCCCTGCAGGAATGTCCCCAACTGCCACGGGGCATCCCATGGGCAGCACAGGGTTGGTGGCAGCAGGTCAGAGCCAGGGCTGCACCAGCCCTCCTGCTACAGGGAATTAAGCCTAAGCTTAATTAATTGCCATGATTAATTGGGGCTGATTCACTTTCAGGGGCTGGGATGGAGCCGTGGGCCGGTGGTGGAGCAGGAGGTGCTGGTGGTGACCGTGGGCATCCCAGGGATGAGCCAAATTCCAATGGGAAAAGACTCATTGATTTAATGACCTTCGGGTGGGGTGTTGGTGGGTTCATCCTGCCACTCGATGGGTAAGGAGGGAGGTCACAGGAAGCATCATCTCCACCAGGCAGGGACAAGAGCATTCATCAGCTGGGTTAGCATTCCCTCTGATGTTTGCCTACTTCCTTAAGGGAAAAACATCAGGATTTGCTTGCCTGTTGCCTGAAATCACCCAGCTCCTTCCAGTGAAGATGCCAGGTGCCCAAAACCAGGGAAATCCATGAGACCCCAGGATGGTTTGGGTCGGAAGGGACTTTAAAGCTCATCTTATTCCAGCCCCTGCCATGAGCAGAACCTTCCACTGGCCCAGGTTGCTCCAAGCCCTGTCCAGCCTGGCCTTGGAATTCCCCAGAGCAGTAAAACCTGCCCTTGCTTTGCTGCTGTCCCTGGTAACACCCCTAGTTAATACTGGCAGTTTTAGTCAATTCTTGAATTTCCCAAGCATTGCTGTGGATGTGCAGCGTGTTACAAGCCATGAAAACATTTCCCAGCGAGCTGCAAGGGCTTTTCATTTTAATTGAAAGGTGTTCATTGAAATCTGCCTCTGTTTGAGGCACCGATGCCACCCACCAGCAGCACCCACAGCCCTGCCCTCCCAACCCAGGCGTCAAGGGCTTTGCCCTTGCACTGAACGCAGGTTCCAGTGGCCACAGAGCGAGGCTAAAGTGGTTTGTGTTCAGGGAGAGATAATCTTTCAGGTGTTCCCTTGAGTCACCCTTTTAATAAAGCGCCTCCACCCAGCACATTTAGTTTTGTTTTCTACTTTTTTTTTTTTTCCGAGGAGGCGCTGCCGGATAAACACAGGTTTGCCACACATTAACAGAGCCCTTTGAAGAGCCTTTGGTTTCGGTGCTGAGCGTGGCTGGGGGTGCTGCTGCCTGTGGAGTTAAACATAAACACTGCCTGGCAAACCCCGTATTTTTGTTTCAGGAATGATTTGAATGAATTGTTATTGCTGCAGCTTTGCACCAGGGTTACTGAGAGCTTTCCACGGGGCTCTGTGCGTGGCAGCGCAACGGAGCAATCACATCACTCAATTAAACAGGATCCTCGGATTGCCCAGTGGCCCAGAGGTCCAAGAGCAGCAGTTGGAAAACACTTATTTAATAACTTAATTATTATAATATCGGCATTATTTAGCACCTAGGCAGGGCTCTGCTTTGGGATAACAAAATTCGCCCCTTATAATTTAATCTGAACCGACCTAATTAGTGTTAAGGGGTTGGAAGGGATCTTAAAGATCAATAATCCAGTGCCAAGTCCCGCTGCCATGGGCAGGGACACCTTCCACTAGCCCAGTTGGCTCCAACTTGACCTTGGGCACTTCCAGGGCTGGGGCAGCCACAGCTTCTCTGGGCAACACGTGCCATGGTCTCCCCACCCTCATAGGGAGGAATTTCTTCCTAATATCACACCTAAATGTCCCCTCTTCCTATTTGTTCCCGTTTCTCCTTCTCCTGTCACTCCAGTTCCTGACAAGGTCTCTCTCCAGCTTCCCTGAAGGGAAGCTCCTGGAAGGTTGTTGTGAGGTCTCCACACATCCTTCCCTTGCCCGGGCTGAACAGCCCCAACTTCCCCAACCCGTCTCCACCGGGGATTAGTAAAGGATTAATAATCCGGCGGTTTNGTGCCGCGCCGGGCGCCGCTCAGAGCTCGGGCAGCGGCGGCGGCCGCGGCAGCAGCGACCGGAGGCGCCCGCACCACCATCGCCTCCCGCATCGCCTCCCGCACCACCTCCAGCCGCCATGAACTCGCTGCTCTTCGGCGAGATGGCCCGCGCCTTCTCCCCGTCCGCCGNCTCCCCACCCTCATAGGGAGGAATTTCTTCCTAATATCACACCTAAATGTCCCCTCTTCCTATTTGTTCCCGTTTCTCCTTCTCCTGTCACTCCAGTTCCTGACAAGGTCTCTCTCCAGCTTCCCTGAAGGGAAGCTCCTGGAAGGTTGTTGTGAGGTCTCCACACATCCTTCCCTTGCCCGGGCTGAACAGCCCCAACTTCCCCAACCCGTCTCCACCGGGGATTAGTAAAGGATTAATAATCCGGCGGTTTCCCGGAGAGCCCAAAGCACGGACGCGAGGCCAAGAGGCCTTCACCCCCTTCCCCGCACGTTTGGCAGTCAGTGCGGGGGGCACACGGAGCGCTCCGGAGCGCGTGGGATCCGCTGATCCCCCCCAAAAATCGCCGTTTCTGCCCCAAATTCCCCCGCGCCGCGGACACGTGGATGGACCCGCGGNCTCCTCCTCCTCCTCCTCCTGCCCGCTGGGCCCCGCCGGCGGCGGCGGCCCCTCCTCGGCGCCCGGCGCGGGGCCGCCGGTGACGGCCGCGCTGCGGAACGACCTGGGCTCCAACATCCACCTGCTCAAAGGGCTCAACGNGGGGGGGCGGGGCTTGCAGGAGAGGGCGGGATCATGCAAATTAACAACTATATATAGCGATACAGAGGCGTGGTTATGTAAATCGAGATTGTGGTTATGCAAATAGCATGACGCATGTATGTGATGGGCGTGGCTATGCAAATATACGGGAAGATTATGGAATTACAAGGCGTAGTTATGCAAATATAGACCCATATATGGCGATCAATGGGCGGGGTTGTGCGGTAGGGGGCGTGTCCATGCAGATGAGCGCGGCGCGGCGNGGCCAAGGTGCACGAGCTGGAGCGCCGCAACCGGCTGCTGGAGAAGCAGCTGGCGGCGCAGCAGAGCGAGCGCGACCGCCGCCTGCGCTACAAGACCTTCTCCCGGGACCAGGCGGTGCAGACGGACGGAGGGACCGGCGGCATCACCGCCGCCCACGGCCCGCTGCTGCTGCCGCCCGGCCCCGGGCACGGCTCGCTGCCCTCGCCGCCGCACTACGGCCGCTTGCCCGGCACCATCTGGAGCTACACTCAGGTCCGCCGCACCGGCGGAGGCGGATTGGAGACCGTGCAGGGCCCCGGCGTGTCGTGGGTGCACCCCGACGGCGTGGGCGTGCAGATCGACACCATCACCCCCGAGATCCGCGCCCTCTACAACGTGCTGGCCAAAGTCAAGCGGGAGCGCGATGAGTACAAGAGAAAGTGAGTGATGGGGAGGAGGGGAAGGGGAGGGGATGCGGGATGGCCGTGCCTGCACTGCGGGGAAACGATGGGGGGGGGTCCGGGAGCCGCTCGGGGGTGCGGGGACAGCGCTGTGCCCTCCCCGGGGGTGCCCACCCTGCGTGGGGGCAGCGATGAGCGGCGGCGTGGCAGAGAGAAAACGGGCATCCATCCCTGGATGGGGGATGGAGAGTCTTGCTTGGGGTTGGACCTCATTTTCGGCACCCCAAAAGCTGTAGGATCCATCCCTGGATGGGGCTTGGAGAACCTTGCTTGGGGTTGGACCTCATCTTTGGCACCCCAAAAGCTGCAGGATCCATCCCTGGGGGAATAGAGGGCCTTGGTTGGGGTTGAACCTTATGTTGGCACCCCAAAAACTGTAGGAACCATCCCTGACTGCGGGATGGAGAGCCTGTCTTGGGGTTGAATCTCACGTTGGCACCCTGAAAATTGTGGAATCTATCTTTGGAGGGGATGGAGAGCCTTGGCTGGGGTTCAACCTCATCTTGGCATCCTGAAAATTGTGGGATCCATCCCTGGGGGGATGGAGAGCCTTGGCTGGGGATGAACCTCATCTTGGCACCCCAGAAACTTTAGGATGCATCCCTGGATGGGGGATGGAGAGCTTTGCTTGGGGTTGAACCTCATCTTGGCACCCCAAAACCGGTGGGATCCACCCTCAGAGTTGGGGGGAGGAGGGGGATGGAGAGCCTTGATTTTTGAAAGGACCACTGCCAGCTTAACTTGGAAAAAAACCAAAAAAAAACAAAACAAAAAAAAACAGAAAAAACCCCCCCAAAACCAAAATTAAACCATTTTGGGGGAAGGGAACTAATCCCTTGTTGAGATTGCAGCGCACAGTTCACTCCTAAATTTAGCTCATCGTCATTTTCCGGTCCGGTCCCTCCAGGAGTCGATTGTTTTGGTGCTTTTGGTGCCACCTCCCCCAGATCAGCTCCGTGCTGCAACATTTGGGTCGCAGACACTGCAGGGCAGGCTCTGCCCTCCCGGCCTCTCCAGGAACCAAACCACAAACCTCTGGAAGGCCCCGGGGGTCCCTCTTGGCCTGGGGGGGACAGCCCGGGGTGGGGGGGTTGGGATGCTCCTCACCCCCTTCCCCCAGGACGGAGATCCGGGATGGAAAACGTTCCCTTGGGTTGCTGGATTTCCTGTGGCAGAGATGGAGGCCAGAGAGGGGGAAAAACCCTTGGAGGGGGCTCTGGGTGCCTTCAGCCCCTTGGAGGGAGCTCTGGGTGCCTTCAGCCCCTTGGAGGGGGCTCTGGGTGCCTTCAGCCCCTTGGTGGGAGCTCTGGGTGCCTTCAGCCCCTTGGTGGGAGCTCATCTCCTTGGAGGGAGCTCTGGGTGCCTTCAGCCCCTTGGAGGGAGCTCTGGGTGCCTTCAGCCCCTTGGAGGGGGCTCTGGGTGCCTTCAGCCCCTTGGTGGGAGCTCTGGGTGCCTTCAGCCCCTTGGTGGGAGCTCATCTCCTTGGAGGGGGCTCTGGGTCCCTTCAGCTCCTTGGTGGGAGCTCATCCCCTTGGAGGTGGCTCTGGGTGCCTTGATGCTCCCTGGCTGGAGCTGCTGGTGGGGATGGAGAGAAGCAGCTGCCCCTCAGCCTGTGGGTGCCCCGGGGGTGGTTTTGTTTGCCCTGTTGGTGCCAGGGAGATGAGGGTTGTGGTTGCCAGAGGAAGTCGTGCTGGATGGTGGCTTGGTGAGGGAGATCCAGGGTTGTTGCAGCATCAGAAGTTGGGGGAGCTGCTTCTTTTTGGTGGCTCTGGGATTTGTTTCTGCTTCTTGGCAAAGAGGAGGCTTCAGGGTCAGCCTGGCTGGGACACACGGTTGGTTATTCTGCTTTTCCTTGTGTGCAGCAGATTTTCACCCCAGTGTGACCCTGCACGTTCAGGGGTTGCACCAACCAAGTAAACTGGAGCAGAGGGGAGCCCCAAATCCTGTCCCTGCCCCCCTCCTGCTCTCAGGGCAGAGGTTTGTCCCCAAAATCAGCCGTGCTGGACACACTTCAGCTCGTGCCACATCAGGGCTGTCCCCTCTGCACTGGGATTGTCACGGGGGGTCACTCCTGTGGGACTGGGATGGTTTCCCCACTGTGCTGTGCCCTGCAGTCCCACGTGGGCATCCCACTCTTTTTGGGGGGGAACTGGCTCTTGGGGCACACTCAGGGAGCAACAGAACTGTGCTGTTGGAATTCCCTTCTCAGAGGAACCAACTCCGTGGGGTTTCCAGGAGCTCAGGGGGGTGTTGGAGCAGCCCTGCAGAGCTTGGGATGGGGTTGGCTTGGGCTCCTCTGCCCTGCCTGGGTGGAAAGACCCACTTTGGGGTTCCCTGATCTTCCTGGCACCCCTTGGATGCTCCAGTTTTGTTGTGGGGCAGGGGCTCCAGGTGGGGGAAGGGGCTCCAGGTGGGGGAAGGGGCTCCAGATGGGGAAGGAGCTCCAGGTGGAACCTCGTGCCCATCCCCTGATGGAGCTTTTGGGGTTTGCAGAGAGTTGGGGACCTGCACAAGTTCCCAGGTGTGTGACCCAGAAAAAAAATGGCTCACTTGGGACCTGCAGCCTTTTTTTGGATCACCCAGGTCCAGGAGCCCCCAGCCCCTTGCCCAGGGCTGGCCAAGGACACAGTGATGGTTGCACTGAGGCTTCTGCCCCTTCCCAGGGTCTCCACCTGAGGAGGGAGCCCAGGGCTGGCAGATGTTTCTGGGGTGCAAGATTTGGCCACCAGGAAACCCCCAGGAAGATCCAGCCCCAGGAAATGCTGAGGTTCAAAGGCTCAGGTGACTCACTGATGTCACCCTTGTGAACTGAAAACTTCAGTGCTGGGATTCAGAGGGGAAAGAAAGGAAATTTTGTTTCCTTTCTTTTAAAGCAGAAGTGGCTTTGCTGCTCTGAATCAACAGTGGAGCCCCTCCCAAGGTGCTCCTTCCACCGAGGTTCTCCCTGGGCAGTTTGGGGGCTTTATTTGGGGGGAATGGGTTCACTCCTTCCTTCATCCCCCCCAAATAATTGTTCTTGGACATCCTCACAGGAGGAACTGGAGCTCAGAGGTCTGGAAAACAGGGCAGTGCACAGTCAGAGGAGCACAGAAATCATGTTTTTCCCAGGCTTTTGTTTGTGTCTGAAGCAAAATGTTCCCCCTGAGGAGCCTGACAGATATTTCGGGCCAAAACGGCTTTTTCTTTATCCCTCAGGTGATGTTATTTTCCTGAAATGGTGTATACATTTGAATATTTGTCTATTTGACATGTTGTCTTAATATATTTTTGGTTTTTTAGTAATGATCCTGATTTTACACTGGGGGGTCATGACTTCAGCTGGGGGAGTTCTAGAGGGAAAATGAAGTTTAATTAATTTTCTCCCTGTTTTTCAACCTGCTGGTATTTAGAAGAGCTTTTGACCATAGATGTGATTCCAAATCAGATCATTTTATTGCTCATCTCTCGGGTCTTTTGTAACTTTTTCTCTGTTTTAACAAGGAAAGGTAAAATTGGCTTTCTGTAAAGTCAAGTAAAGTCAAAGCAGCTCAATTAATAAAACAAAACAAAACCAAAAAACAAACAAACAAAAAAACCCCCACAACCAAACCAAAACAAAAAAAAAACCCAAAAAACCAAACAACAAAAAACAAAACAAAAAATCAAACAAACAAACAAAAACAAAAAACCAAAACAAAAAAAAACCAAACAACCAACCAACCAAACCAAAAAAAACCCAAGAAAACCCAAAAAAACCAAAACAAACCCAAAACTTTCAGGGTCAGTTGACTGAAAATGGAAGAAAGTGGCAGATTTTTGAATTTGAAATCTAAAATAGAAGCAATAGAGAGACTGGAAGCATCAGTCAGTGTGTGTGTTGTGGTTGCCCTCCTTGGGGGTGGGACAGCTGGGGGGGTTCTGGGATCTGTCCCTGGAGGGGCAGGAGCAGCTCGGGGAGCACAGGGAGGGATTTGGGGTTTGGGATTTGGGATTGCTGGGCTGTGGGTGGGTTATGGACACAGAGCTCTGGGGTCTGGGGGGCAGGGGGGATGGAAGGGGCCCAGCCCCACTGCCTGTCCCTGGAACAGCTTTTTTGGGCTCTTTGGTCGGGTTTTGTGGAGCTGAGGGACCTCAGGTGGGGAGGGTCCACCTGGCAGTGATCTGGGGAAGGGAGAACAAATGGGATTTTCACCCCCAGTTGGTTACATCACGTTGCTGATTGAGGCTGGAGTGCTGCCCAGGGCACGGGGGGTGTGGCAGGGGGTGACCCAGGACACCCCAAACTCCGCTCCCTCCACCGAGGGGTCCCACCCTCCCACCTGGAGACCTCCCTGGAAGGGGCAGGCACATGCCCCTGGAAGGTGTAGGCATATCCCCCTGGAATATCCAGGCTCATCCCCCTGGAATATCCAGGCACATCCCC
>VXAU01003115.1:44981-68265 GCA_013399695.1 Formicarius rufipectus | reverse complement strand
CCACCCCCCCCCCCCCCAAAATGACTATTCCAGAATCACCTCACCTTTGGCTGTTTGTCACCCACACTCTTTTTATTTTATTATTTTATTTTTCTCCCTGTTTTTTGTTCAAAGAAAGGGGTTGAAAATGTTTTCCCACTAATCTGTGTTTGGACATCCCATCCTTCCCTCCTCTTCCCTGTCCAGTGCTGGTGGAATTCTCTGCCCAGTGGTTCACTGGTTACTTCAGGCAGGAGGTGGTGGGAGCCCCACGTTGCTTTTCCTTTCCCCAGCATTCCCTAAATCCTGAATTGCAGTGGGGTCTTTCTCCCAGGACATTCCCAGTGGGATGCAGCTCTAGGCAGGGATTTATTCCCCCAGTTTAGGGGAGGTTTTAGGTCCCTGACTCAGCTCAGTTGTCCTGTAATTGTGGGGCAGCTGATGAGGTCGCTGTCCCAGCCACTCCTGCTCCTTTGCCATGAGGAAAGGCTGGAAAAATTGGGATTGTTCAGCCTGGAGAAGGGTTTGGGCTGACCTAATTGTGGCCTTCCAGGACCTGAAGGAGCTGTTCATGAGGACCTGGAGTGCCAGGACAGAGGGAATGTCTTCCCAGTGCCAGAGGGCAGGGAGGGGTGGCATGTTGGGAGGGAACCCTTCCCTGGCATTGCCATCCCTGGGAGTGTCCAATTCCAGGTTGGAAGGGGCTTGGAGCACCCTGGGCTGGTGGGAGGTGTCCCTGCCCATGGCAGGGGTGGCACTGGATGGGCTTTGAGGTCCCTCCCAACCCAAACCAGTCTGGGATTCCAGTTGTATCCCCCCTCCACTGCTAAAAATTCCAGCACTAAATGATGGAATTCTTGGAAGTTCATCCCAGCTCTGCGTGACTTCAGACTGTCCTGCCTTTGACCAGGGAGTGCAAAGTGCCTCCTCTGGAATTTTCCATCCCAGCTGTCACCTTTATTAATTCCCTTCCTCCAAGGGGCAGAGCTGTGGTTTCATGGGAATTTTCTAAGGCTGCTCAGCATAATGAACTCGGGATCCTGACCCTGATTCATCTGCCCGTTGTCCCTGAGGTGACTGAAGCAGCTCAGACAGGGTGTCCATCCTTCTGGGGGTTGGGCTCTGTGTTCAGGTGTCACCAGAGCCCTTGAAGAGCAGTTTCTTTCTTTACCCTTTTTTAATACTTGTGTTCTTACAATCCTGACACTGCACTTAAAATGTATTTACCTTTGTGAAGGTGATAAAACCCTTCCAGGGCAGAAGCAGGGGTGGAGTTCGGTGTGTTCCTCAAGTGCCAGCAGAGCCTTTGAAGAGCAGTTGATTTCTTTTATTGCCAGAATCTTGACCAGGCACAGAGAAATTGCCCTTAAAGACATTTCCTTTTACAAAGTAATAAAACTCTTAAAATGCAGGTGAGAGAATGGATGTGGAGGAGCACCGAGGGGAGACTTTGCCACCTGCTGGGTGTGCATCCCACCTGGCCTGACTCCTGGGAGCACAGAATGCTGGTCTTGGGTTAGGAAAGAGGCTTCTGGGGTCTTTAGTAGGTTCAGTAAAAGTAATTTGGTGTTGGGGCAGAGATCAGGGTGCCTTCAGCTCTCAATTTTGAGTCTGAGCGGCTTGAGCTCTGAGTTTTGGGTTTAATTTTGACTCTGAGTGACTTCAGCTCTTAGTTTTGGGTTTAACTTTGAGTCTGAGTGACTTCAGCTCGTAGTTTGGAGTTTAATTTTAAGTCTGATTGACTCGAGCTCTCAGTTTTGAGTTCAATTTTGAGTGACTTCAGCTCTCAGCTTGACGCTGGTCCTTAAAAGATGTGGGGGGAAGAGGGAGACAAACCTCAAGACAGGGAGATCTGGGAGCACTTCAGCTCTAATTTGCAGGGGGGTTTTTTTGCCATTTCCTGCAGAAGTGAATGAAAATGGGGCTGTCATCATCTCCAGCGGGATCTCCGGGTCCTTTCCATGGAAGAGTCTTATCAGTGGTCTTATCAGAGCCTTTGAGGAGGTGATAAGAGCAGCGGTTCCAGCAGGGAGGGCTATTTATAGAAAGCATTTACTCATGAAACCAGTAAGTAAATAAAGGCCTTTTATGAGAGGGGCTGTTAAAGCCCCGTGTTCTGACCCTGGGCAGGTTCCATTCGAGCAGCTAAACCTGGCTGCATTTCACCCCATTGCTCGGGCTTTGTTTGCAGGATGGATATTTTTATTTTTTCCCCCCTGGAACGGCCCAATTTTCCCCTGATTTGCCTGAATCCTGAAAGGAGAGAAGATGGAACGGCAGCTGGAGAGGTCCAGGTGGTGGTGGGCACAGCAGGATGCTGTCCCTGCTCTGGGGCTGGACCACTGGGGCATCTCCTTGGCTCTCAGAGCCCCCAGGGAGCCCGAGGGCAGCGTGTGCTCCTTCATTCCCGGTGGATCCCTGGGAACAATCCCCCAGGAAGGCCATCAGTTGAAGTGGAATTCTCTTCAGCTCTGGGAATCAGAAGCTCCTTGGTTTGCCCGATAACTCTGAGCACTCCAACCCAGGGTCCTCCCTGGGCATCTTTGGGTGGGACTCACCTTGAGTCTGAATTCCAGAGCCATGAAACCCCTGGAGAGCAGGAGACCCATCCCAAACATCCAGGTCTGTTCTTCCCCCATTGCCCTGAAGTCACCAGGCAGTTGGGAAAAGAAATAATCCTCCTGGTCAGCCCAGACACACGACAAAATATCCAAAGCAAGTCAGGCACAGGGTCCATAGAGAAATCCCACAGAGATCTCTTTATTCCTGGGTCGATTGATCAATCCATTGAATCCTATAATCCCAGATACAGAATACAGAAAGAAAAAGAGAGGTACCTCTATTCTTCACTCAGCTCCTTTTACCTCTAGGTTCTAAGCATACCATTCACACCATTGGTGCTTATTACATCTAAACAATCACTAATTGGCCACAGTTCTCACCTTCTCTCTCTGTGCGACTTCACTGATCTCATTATTCCTGATCTCGTAACTTTCCCAGCTCTTCCAACACCTGCAAGTTATTTACAGTTCTCTAACTTAGGAATGCATCTTCCCAGGCACACAATTATCTCACCAAGGTCAAGTTCTCACAGACAGCCATGGGATCTGCAGGCCTGCTGCGCTTCCCAAGAATTCCCCCTTTTTTTTGTTTTTATGCTGTAAAAAATGGCTTTGACAGTCTGCTGCAGGGCCCTTTGCAGCAGGCTGACCAAGCAAGGGAACATTGACAGCACAACTGCAACAATTAACAAAGTCACCAGTCCTGTCTTCATCAACTTGCAGTTCCTGAACTCCTTCTTTCAAAAGCTCGATGCTTTGGTGCATGGATGAACCACAGTCAGATACATTCATGCAACACATTCCTTCAAACTCCTTATAACCGTGGCCTTGTGTTAACAATAAAAAACCAGTCATGGCTCTATTCTACAAAGTAGCATAACTTAATACCATCAACATCAGTTAACAAATCACTTAAAGCAATAGGAGTAGCATTAGTTTGCTTACTCAACCAACATCCTGAATTTGTCAGCTTTTCCAAAGCTGCTGCTGCTCTAACCCCAGGTGCCAATGATGATGCTACTGTGATTTTTCCCAGATTCCCCCAAAATTACCTTGTCATCACATTGTTCTGTAAACTTAGGGATGCTGCACACCCCCTGTGTGGGGAAACTTCCCTGTGGTTCCTGGGGAGGATTCCTTGGAGCTGTGATGTCAGGATATTCCACGGAGTCCCGAGCAGTGCTGAGATAATGCCCTGGTTTAACTTGGCACCGTCCAGCAGGACATTCTTGAGAGCTTTCAGGAGGTGTTTATAGGAAAGAGAAAGGAAAAACATGCCACTGAAGCCTGCCTGGACTTTCCAAGGGCTTAGCCTTAGATCTTATTATGGCTTTCAATCCCTCCTGGAAGTCCTTGTCTGCTCAGCTGGCAGGAGTTTGGCCAAGTGTCTGCCGGCAGCAGGAGCTGGGAAATGACAGGGGGAGTGTTAATTCACCATAAAAATACAAATGGGGCTTGAAAATGGTGATGGGGAATGTTAAAACACACTTTTATGGCATCTCTTGAAAGTGGCTGGGAGGCCAGAACTACGAGGAGTTGTTGTCCTTTGTGTTCTTGATTTCAAAGCTGGGTTATTGTGTTTTCTTTTTATTCTGCTTTTCCCTCCTGCAGCAGAACCCTCCTCCACACCAGTGTTTTTATCAGCTCTGGAAGTGTCTCCTGTGCTCTGGAGGATTAGAAAGACATCCCCAAAAACAGGGAAAAGAACTGAGAATTCAAGGTTAAAGAAGAGAGGAAAGGCAAAAGAAGAGGGGGAATTGGTTATATGTGTTATATATATGTGGAAAAAGATGGATTGTCCTTGTGTTGCTTAAAAACTTGAGGAAGAACCTGGAAAATCCTCTCAGGCCTCTTGTGGTGGATTTTACTTTGAAATGACGAAGCTCTTGGTGTCCTTGGCCAAATTCTGGTCCTGAGCTCTGCTGGTGCCTCTGGTGAGCTGCTGCATTGATCAGTGGCTGTTTGATGCTCTCAAATTCATGTGCTGAGGTGGCAGGGAGAGTTTGTGCAGGGAGAGGGGAAGCAGGTCAGGTGCCCTGGCTGGGACAGCTCAGGGTGTCGAGGTGAGACTCAAATACTCCCTTAAATCAGGGCTTTGCTTCAGGCTCTTCACTGAAGTCTTGTACATCTTGGAGGTCTTGTCCAGCCTCAATGATTTCACAGCTTCTGTTGCTGTGTTTTGGTGGCACTTTCTTCCAAGGGAATGACCATCCATGATTTATCCAGCTGAATTTCCCAGCACTTTGTGGTATTTTAGGTATTTTTCCAGTGCCACACTCTTGGGACCAAACACCTCAATGCACCACGTGCTCAGCACCATCAAACTGCAGCTTGTGAGCAGGGCTGGGAAAGAAATGGGAATAAATGTGCTGGTGGAGGAGGTTTGCAGTCCTGCTGCGTCTGCTGGGGGTGGGAATGAGGTGGGAATTCAGGGTGGGATCAGCACCCCGGAGCCAGCAGCGTTCCCGGAGCTTCTCCTCTTCCCTGATCCAAAGGAGGGATGAATTAATCCCTCTGCAGTTGGGACAGGACTCTGCCGGGGCTGGGATGGTCTCTGGGGCTGCTCCCTGAGCAGGGGAAGGGCTCTGGGCACCCCTCAGTGCCAGGGGTTTGACCTGGGAAAAGGGTTAAAAGCGGGAGTGGGTTGTGGAACACGGGTTGGTGGGACACAGCCACTGCTGGCCTGAGCTCCAGGAAAGGGGAATTGCTTCCCAGTTCTGCTCCCCCTATTCCATGGCCAGGGGGGTTGCATTGAGAAGATCTTCAAGGTCCCCTCCCAACCCAAATTATTCTGTGATGCCCCTTTCCCTCTTTATTTTCTAATTCTCCAGTCCAACATTCCCCCTGAGGTGAGTTAGGGCAGCAGCAAGGGAAAAACCCTTGGAATGATGAGCTCCTCCTCCAGTATTGTGGAGTCAGGATGTGTCCACCTTAAATTGCCTTTTCTTTGTTGATAGAAGTGTTCATATATATAGAGAGAGAGGAAAGCTGAGAGGCTGTGCCTCCAGAGGGGGGAAATGCTGGGGATTTAACTGGTACAAGAGGAGCAGAATTGGGAATTGGGGGGTTTTCCCAGGAAGGCCGATTCAGGAGCCTCCAAGGCTGCAGTGACACTTGCAAAGGTGACTTAATTCTGCACAGTTGAGCTAAAAAGAAGCCCAAAGTGCAGAGCTGGGACTCTGCTGGTGCCTCGGGTGTGGATTTTAGCCACACCAAATCGTGTCGTCTGTGCCAGGCGTGGGCACGTTCCTGGCATCAGAGCTGCCTGCTCAAGCCTTGCCTTGTGTGCCCCCTCCCTGCAGGATGAAATGTCCCTGCAGGTGTCCTGGGGGCACTGGAAGGTCCCTTTCCCATGGAGTTGCCTGAATTCCAGCTGATTGGAGGAGTGGAGCATCCCGTGGGCACAGGGGGGTGGTGGTGGTGCCTGTGCTGGTGACAGGGAGCCCCTTCCTGGAGCTCCACAGCTCAGATTTCAGCTGCTTCCATCCTTCTGCAGCTCCTCTTGGGTTTCTGGTGGCTCCAGGGCTGCCTCAGGAGCTGAAGGTTTGAAGTTCATCATCACATTTCCCTTTTGCAGTGGGGACCCTCTTCTTGGTCCTTGGCTTTGCGGGGCTCCCTCTCCTCCCTGTGGGTGTTTTTCTCCTCCCTGTGGGTGTTTTTCTCCTCCCCGTGGGTGTTTTTCTCCTCCCCGTGCGTGTTTTTCTCCTCCCTGTGGGTGTTTTTCTCCTCCCTGTGGGTGTTTTTCTCCTCCCTGCTCATTGTTTTCCCCCTCCCCACTGAAGTGTTTGCCCAGTCTCGAGTCCTTGATGGCTTTCCAGTTGCAAACTGGTCTCTCCATGTTCTCCTGGCTGCTTTTCCTTTGTTTCCCAGGGTAAATCCCTCCCTCCCTTTGCCCATTCTGGGGTTTCTCCCAAGGCTCTTTTGTCAGGAACATCCCTGGGAAGCTCTCTGGGAATGGCTGTACTCCTGTTCCCAAGCACATCCCTCTCCCTGCCTCCCCCAGAGCTGCATTTCAGCTGTCAGGGGCTGCGGGAGGTGCCACTGCAGGGTCCTGTGCTCGGGGGTTGGTTCCAGGGTTGTGGCCACTGTCAGGAGGGGTTTGGACAGGGCTGAAAAACAAAGTTCAGGTGCCCGGGGAGGAGGGAAATCCAAGCTCTGCCTGCCAGGGAGGGGGAAAGCACGTGGAAGGAATTCTTGCCTGGGAGGGTGAGGAACCCTGGGGAAGGTTGGCCAGACAAGTCGTGGCTGCCCAAGCTCTGGAAGTGTCCAGGAGCAGGTTGGAGCAACGTGGAAGGTGTCCCTGCAAATGGGAAGGGGTGGGATGGGCTTTGAGGTCCTTTCCAACCCAAAGCAGTCTGGAATTCTGTGCAATCTGACTGTGAAATGCAGCTCGGTGTGTTCCCCCACCCCGGGCACACACTGCGGGAGGGGGGGGGGCAGCAGAGTTCAGCTGACCTTCTGTGCCTGTTCCCACACCCTGAATTCCGTGCTGAGCCTTCCCCCCTCCCAACTGCCGGGGTTTTATCAGCCAGAACACTTTGTGACTAACCCAAAATGTGCAGGAAACCCTTGTGTTCCTGTGGTGGCACAGGGGTGGGAGGTGTGGGGGGCTCTGCTGATGGGATGTTCATTTGAATTCTGCTCCCGTTGCAGGGTGGGGACCCTTCACTTACAAAGCCTGCACAGACAGAGGCCTGTTGGGGGTTTTTCCTTGAGCTGTAACATTTCTATTCCTCCCCAGCAGCTCTGATTCCCCTGGGCCTGAGGTGACCAGCAGCAGCAGGAGATCCAGGCACAACTGTGCAGATGCCACGAGCTTCCATGAAACCCTGGGCAGAGCTGCTGTCCCTGCCCAGGTCCCCTTCAGGAAGGTCCCTCCTGCCCTCCACCTTGTGGCTTTGAACACTTCTCGTGGGTTTAGGCTGTTGAACAATATTTAAAGTCTTTTTTAGCTGCAGAATTGGCACATCAGTGACAGGCAGGGTTGGGTTCTGCTGTCCTTGCCCTGCTCTTTCTCTCCAGGAGAGTGGGAGCTGCAATTAGGGAGGCAAAGTGTGGGCAGCAGAAGGGGAACTGCACAAAACTTTTCTGTCCAGTGAAAGTAACTTTCCTGCTGGCAGAAGGTCTGGATTCTCCTGCAGAATGGCCTTGAAACCAGGCTGGGGATGGGGTTTTCCTTCCCTGGGCTGTGGGATTGGAGATTCCTGCAGCTCACAGTCAGCACTTTGCCTTTGCAGGGCCAGGAGGTGTTTTAGGGGCTCTGTGTGGCCCCCAACACCCTGAGAACCCCCCAGAGCAGCTGGGTCAGACCTGCCTTGGCTTTGTCCATGGATTTCTGGGGCAGGGGCTGGGCACCAGCACAAAGACTGGGCCCCAGAGCTTATCCAGTGTGGTGGTTTTCCCCCTGGTGTCCCCCCCAAACCTCCAGACCCCCCTTTCCCAGAGGGGAAGGAAAAGGAGGAAAGGCAAAAAAACAGCTGAGAGAGAATAACAAAGCAAACTCAGAGTGGCTGAAATACTTAAGTTTATTACTAACAGTATAAGAACTAAAACTAAAAGTAAGAAAACTAAAAAGGAAGAAATAAATTACTCTCAAGAACCCCTTTCCCCTGCCACCCCTCCCTTTTTCCAGCAGTTCCAGGAAGCAGGGAATGGGGGATTGCAGGAGGTTGTTGTCTCTGCCATTGCTCTTGTCCTGGGGGTCACCCCATGGGCTGCAGGGGGGCCTGTGCACCCCGAGAGTCACCCCATGGGGGTCTCTGCACCCCGATGGATCTCCATGGGCTGCAGGGAGGGGAGTGGGAATAACTTTTAGTCCTTCCCCACCACCTGCTCCAGTGTGGGGTCTCTCCTTCTCCTCCTCCTGCTCCCACCTCGGTCTCTGTTGTTCTCCCATGGCTCGAATTCCCAACTGCCCCACACTCCTAAATTTTTCACAATGTGATCCCAGAGCTGGGACTGGGATCCTTAATTGGCTCAGCTTTGGCCACCAGCAGGAGGTCCCTCCTGGCCCTGGCTGTCCTTGTCCCCACAGGACAGGGGGAGCTTCTGGGTCACTCACACACCTGGAGCCCCCCCTTCTACTAAAACTCAGCTCCAGAACCCTCTGACATCCAGGAATCAAAGGACCCCTCCTCTTTCCAGCTGCCCTGCCAGGGCAGTGTGTTGGCAGGACCAAGTCAGCCCAGCAGAGGTGACTCCAGGCTGTTCACCCTGCTGGGAGGGTGGCACAGCTCCCCGTGGGTGCTCCTGCTGTGTGAGCAGCCCCAGCATGTTCCTCTGCAGGAATGCAGCCCGGGCTGCTGCTCCCACTGCGTGTTGTGGAGCTCTGGTGTCATCAGGCTTCTGTTCAAACACCTCCTGTGGTCAGCCACGAGGCTCAAAGGAGGCTGGAAATGATTTTTATTGTGGTTGCAGCAACAGGCTGGAGCGTCTTCCTTGCTGGGTGTAATCAGGAGTTAATTAGCCGGTGTTTTTCTGTAGAGTAAAATCCTTTTAGGAGTTTTCTTCCCAAGGAATTGCTGTTCCAAGGGCTGTTTGACTGCTCTGAGCAGAGCACCAGCCTAGAGTAAGACCTGGATATTAAGCTCTGCTTTAAACACCCAACAGGGCCAAAAAAGTCCAGGCTCTGCTCTGCAGTGATTTTGTGTCTCATCCCTTTGCTGGGGGTTCAGGAATAAACTCTCCTGACATTTGGGAAGTTTGATGCTGGAATGGCTTCCAGCAAAGAGGTTCTGTGGAGAGGCTGTTGCAACAGGCACAGGCACCACTTCCCTGGAGTGCTGCATCCTCTGTGTCCCAGCCAGGCTCTAATGGAATCAGGCCTGCTCATTAATTAATACGTTTTACATGGAGCCCATCAAGGAACACTTAATTTGCTTCAGTAAAAAAGCAGGATCAAAATGACCCGTGGTTGGGATAATGTGGAAGAATCCCTGTGTTTACAGCTCCTTAAAAACACTCATGTAAACAAGAGGTGGCATTTGTGAGGGTGATTTGGGTAATGCAGCTTTGTGTCTAATTGAGTGCAAAAACTAAGACTGGAAGGAAAACGAGCTCTTGAGGAAGGTTTCTAAAACCAGAGGGAAGAGTGAATTGTTCCTGTGTTTCAGGGTGTCTTTATTTGGTTTTGTTTCATAAAATACCAGGAGATTGTGGACTTCCCATCCCTGGAAGTGTCCAAGGCCAGGGCTCAGAGCAGCCTGGGCTGGTGGAAGGTGTCCCTGTCCGTGGAGCTTTAAGGTCCTTCCAGCCCAAACCATTCTGGGATTCTGTGAAAGCACAGAAGGCTTTCCAGAGGTTCTTTTTGATAAAATCCATCTTGCGTGGTCCAGATCCTTCAGCTGGTGGAACCAGGCAGGCAGCTGTTGGTCTTTACAATCCCAAACTGCCTTCCAGTCTCGGGGGTGGTTTAGGAGGTGGCAGATGTGGGCTGTTCTCTCAGTTAACAAAAACCATTGCGAAGGGTTAAATAGGGGCTGGTGCTGCAGCACAGGGTTGGTGTCATGAGGGTTTATCCCAATCTGCCCAGAAATACCTGGCCACGATCCTTTCCCATCCCAAATCCTCAGTGTGTTCCTCCCAATGCCCTGCCCCATCCAAGGGTTTCTCCCAGTCTGCCCAAAAAGGCCTGGGTGAGCCCAAACCATATCCCAAATCCTCAGTGTGTTGCCCCCTGTGTTGGGTGTTGCATCCCATGTTGGGTGTCGCACTCCCTATTGGGTCTTGTATCCCCGTGTTGGGTGTCACATCCCCTGTTGGGTGTTGTATCCCCGTGTTGGGTGTCACATCCCCTGTTGGGTGTTGTATCCCCGTGTTGGGTGTCACATCCCCTGTTGGGTGTTGTATCCCCGTGTTGGGTGTCACATCCCCTGTTGGGTGTTGTATCCCCGTGTTGGGTGTCACATCCCCTGTTGGGTGTTGTATCCCCGTGTTGGGTGTCACATCCCCTGTTGGGTGTTGTATCCCCGTGTTGGGTGTCACATCCCCTGTTGGGTGTTGTATCCCCGTGTTGGGTGTCACATCCCCTGTTGGGTGTTGTATCCCCGTGTTGGGTGTCACATCCCCTGTTGGGTGTTGTATCCCCGTGTTGGGTGTCACATCCCCTGTTGGGTGTTGTATCCCCGTGTTGGGTGTCACATCCCCTGTTGGGTGTTGTATCCCCGTGTTGGGTGTCACATCCCCTGTTGGGTGTTGTATCCCCGTGTTGGGTGTCACATCCCCTGTTGGGTGTTGTATCCCCGTGTTGGGTGTCACATCCCCTGTTGGGTGTTGTATCCCCGTGTTGGGTGTCACATCCCCTGTTGGGTGTTGTATCCCCGTGTTGGGTGTCACATCCCNTGGTGGGTGTTGCCCCCCGTGGTGGGTGTTGTATCCCCGTGTTGGGTGTTGTATCCCCGTGGTGGGTGTTGTATCCCCGTGTTGGGTGTTGTCCCTGTGGTGGGTGTTGCCCCCCGTGGTGGGTGTTGTATCCCCGTGGTGGGTGTTGTATCCCCGTGGTGGGTGTTGTCCCTGTGGTGGGTGTTGCCCCCCGTGGTGGGTGTTGTATCCCCGTGGTGGGTGTTGTATCCCCGTGGTGGGTGTTGCCCCCCCTGTTGGGTGTTGTATCCCCGTGCTGGGTGTTAGTTGGTCGTGGTGTCCTTTTGTGGTTGTTGCTCAGACCGACGCTTTGGTTTCTCGTGTGGACTCCACATCTCCAGCTCGGGAGCGCTTCGCTTTCTGCTGCTCCCGTCCCCTTAAAGTGGTGGGGAGACCCTGCAATGAAGGAGTGAAAAGCCTCCCTCAGCACCTGAGAAAGTGGCCACTGTACAAATCCCCTCTTGCGACGTTTCCTTCTCTCCATAAAACCCCCGGGAAGGAGGGACTCGTCCTCCTAAGGACTTTTGCTTCTGGAATAAATGTCTTGTCCTTCAGCGTTGCCTGATGAACGTTTCGTTGCCTGAGGGCTCTTTCCAAGGAGAGGACAACTCAGTTGGTCCCATCCCGGAGCTGCTCTGCCTGTGCCTTTCTGCCTTGAGCCAAACCCTTCTGAAACGAACCTGCTGCCTTCTGTGAGCCTGTTGTTTGCTCTTTAAATCAAGCCACGCCTCGAAAACTAATTGCAAAGATAATTACTGAGCAGTTTTTTTGGCGAGGAAAACTTCCCGACGACTTTCAGTTCCAGGGAGGTTTTGTATTCCTGGACTGGGAGAGGAGAAAGGGAGGTTGGTTTGGGGTTCAGGGAGCATTTTGAAGCTTGTTGTGTCAACATGGACTGCTTGGTTTGACTTTGTGGACACTCAGGCTTGAAAATTTAGAGAAGCTTTTAAGGAATGTTCTCCTGAGATGTCTCCACGTCTTTCTTGGGAGCTGCAGGGGATGTCTGTGTGAGCTGGTCCCTCCCTACTCCTCCAGTTTCAGAGGAAGCTCAAGTTGGTGGTGTGACTCAGCTTTACAAGAGCTCTGCTTTGAGGACTGTCAATCCTGACCTCTCAAGGATTTGGTTTGCCCAACATCCTCCCTGTTCGAGGGAGCCCAGCTGGCATCCTTCCTTCTGCAAGGCAGGACTTTGGCATCTCCAGGGATGACCGAATGCCACAGGAATGTGATGTGTCACATCTGGTTAAAGGCCTCCCAGAAATTCACAGTAGCCCTTTAGTTGGGGGGTGGTTGGAGCTGAAATGTCCTTGGAAGGTGGGAAGGAAGGGGAAAAAAAAGCCTGGTCAGGTTTGAAATTCATTTCAGAAGGAATAACTGAAAATGAGAAGCTCTGGAGTCTGGTAGGTTTGGATGGCAAGCGGGAAAAGTGGGGTTTGGATGCAGCTGGAAATCATTGCAGCTGCTGCATCTGAGCCAAGGAATCAGAGTCTTCGGGAGCAGCTGGGAGTTCATATCCTGCTGCAAAGCTTGGGAAAGCTCCTGGTTCTCCAGCCATTTCCCTTTTGGGTGTTACAGTCCTCATTGGAGAGCTGTAGAGTCGTGGAACATCCTGGGCTGGAAGGGACCCACAGGGATCATTGATCCAACTCCTGGCCCTGCACAGACACCCCAAAATCCCACCCTGTCTTCTTGTCCAAAGGCTCCTGGAGCTCTGGCAGCCTCGGGGCTGTGCCTACTGCCCTGGAGAGCCTGGTCAGTGCCCCACTTGGGGAAGAATCTTTTCCTGAGATCCAAACTAACCCTCCCTGGCACAGCCATTCCCTGGATCCTGTCACAGGGAGCAGAGGTCAGTGCCTGGTCATGCTCCTGCTCCTGTGCTTGTCCAGCCCTGGAATTACCTGACTGCAGCTGAGGTAATAATAATAATAATTCAGGTGGTGCTTCCCTCTTCCTCGGCATGAAGGGAGCACCAGGAGCTATTGGTTCCTCCTCATGGACATTTTAGGCTGCCCCATGTGTTTGCCAGGAAGCTGAGGGCATCACAGCGTGCTGGGATTAAGACTTGTGGACGACTTGTCTTCTGCTTTTGGATGGTAGAGAAAAATGCTGATTAACATAAAAATGGGAGAATAATTAATGTGTTGAATAATGAAGACATCAGGGCCCTAATCAGCATCCCCTCAGTGGAATCCTGACTCCACAGCACGGCTGCCAAGGGCCCTCCAAAGTTCCAGCAAGTACAGGATGACCACATGGATGAGCAATCTTCCTGTTGTCTCACTTCCTTGAAAGTTTAAATGGGGAGTTGATGCTCTGCCCCGTTGCCATCCCCTGAGTTCCTGCCCCCCTCTCGTCCCTACAAATGTTCTCCCAGGGTTTAAGAGTGAGGAGGAAGGAAGGTTGGCATTGTTGGCTGTTAAATGAGTTTAATCAGCTTGGTGTTGGGAGGGAGAAATGTGATACTCATGGTTAGCAGGACCCTTTTTGTCAGTCCAGTGCAAATTTCCCTCTCTTAGGCTGGAACTTTTTGGTTTAAAATCAGCTGATTGTGTCATAGTTCCTGAAAAAAAGAGAAATGCAGGAATTCTGGGAGGGGGGGTGGAAGGTGCCATCCTGTCCCCTCTGCTCTTGGGGCCACCGTTTCGAGGGGAATTGAGGCTGTAAATCCCTGCTCTGCAAAATGCACTTCAACTGGCACAGAGCAAAGCAAAGGAACTCCTGGAATTTCTGCAGGATGAGGAAGGTTACTCGGAGCAGACTCGGAGCTGTGGATCTTGGCAGCTGCCCCGGGCTGGTTGCACTGGGAATGCTAATAATCCCTTTTCCTGACTTTTGGCATAGTCAGGGAAAATAACACAGATGACGTTTTCCAACAATACATCCCTCTGCAGAATGGCCAGGGAGAGGATGCAGCAATCCAGCAGGGATAACCTGGATGCAGAGATCCAGCAGGGATAACCTGGATGCAGAGATCCAGCAGGGATAACCTGGCTGCAGAGATCCAGCAGGATAACCTGGCTGCAGAGATCCAGCAGGATAACCTGGATGCAGGGATCCAGCAGGGATAACCTGGATGCAGGAATGCAGCAGCATAACCTGGCTGCAGAGATCCAGCAGGATAACCTGGATGCAGAGATCCAGCAGGGATAACCTGGATGCAGTGATCCTGCAGGACATCCTGGATGCAGCCAGGCTCCCTCATCCCAGCAGGTTCTCCTGGAGGAGCAGCATGTCCCTTTTTGCAGTGTGTGGCTCCCAGCCCTGAGTGGCAGGAGGAGAAGGGGCCGTGATGCTCCTGCAGCAGAAGGAGACCTTAGAGATGGGCAGTTTAATGTCACCCTGAATTCATTTCACCCTCTTGCCTCTGATATTTCAATCTGAAAAGCAAAGACCCGTTTTTTATAGGAATATACATGTCATTAGCAGTGGAAAAACAAACAGGATGTGGAAATCCCAGCTCAAACATTTGATGACAGACACGAATTTCAGCATAAATATTTTACTCTGCTTGGCAGGGGAGTCGATGCTGGTGAGGAGAGGCACAACATTCCCTGCAGAAACCCAACTTCTACGTGCTGTGTGGGATGTTCCTGCCCCACTGGGGGAGGGAAGAGTGGATGGAGCTGTGAAACAAGAGCAAGGTCTAAAAGAGTGAACTGAATTAGTAAATCCTTGCTCTGTTAGAAAACTGCCAGGTGCTTGTTCTGCCTGATACCTGATGGACAACTTGTCCCGTTCTCTTGACTGCACCAAAACCTCAGAAGACTGCGAGGAGTGCTATGGGATAAACCCAGGGGTCATAAATCAGGGGGACATGGACATTTGAATAAGGCAGGAAGGCCTTGAGCCAAGGAGTTCTGCAAGCTTGACCAGCCAGGACACCTCCCAAAGAAAGGTGGGGAGGTCACGGTGAGAAAGAGGAGAAGACGAGCCCTGAAGAGGCTGCAGGGCGGACAGAGCACCCAAAACTGAGCCGAGAGAAGATCCTGGAAGGCTCCGCCCCGAGCTCCGCCCAAACCCCACCTCCAATGAATATGATAATTGGCTATCACAACTCATGAATATGCATGTTAAGATGCTGTAATCTTGAATGTCACCTGGATAAATCAGCTGGTTTCTCGCTGGCACTTTGGAGCAGTTTGTGCCCTGGAACTGCCTCACCCCCCGACGCTGGCAACAAACCCCTTTGCTGCTCAAAGGCCAGATTGTCTCTGGGCACTTCATTTATCTGCTGCTTTTTGGCATCAGCTGCAGGGTGAGCCTGGAGCTGCAGGAGGTGTGACCTGCCCAGGTGCTCCTGCAGACAACACCCCCTTGCCTGCCCCAAAATTCCCCCCTGCCTTCCTTTCCAGTGGGGGATCAAACCCCCACTCTGGAGGTAGAGCTGCATCCAGTGGCACAGGGGTGGTGTGTGCCTCAAATCCTGCAATCCAGCCAGCAGCAGGCTTGGAAAACCAGGATGAATCCGTGCTTTTTTTGGCAGGTTTAACCCTGTGTTTTCAGGAATGCTTTGGTTTAAGGGAATTCTGTGCCCATGGTTTGCTTTTTACAGTTAAACCCCGAAAGGTGTTGAGCAGGAATTGCTGTGGAGCCACACGGGGAGTCTGTTCCCAGGGTTGTTACCAGTCATGTGCTATCCCAACTTTCTTTTCCAGGGGTGTAATTCCTGTTGTTGTGATAGACCAGAGGAGTCTGGTGTGGCCCTGCTGCCCTTTCCAAAAGAGGGGCAAACATTTTGCTTCCTCTCTCCCCCCCCAGGCTCAGCCACATCCTCGTGCATGAAGATGCATCATCTTATTTCAAGGCTCTCAGCTTTGGGATTTGTGTTGTCAAATACTGGGCTTTGCTCTGTAGAGGCTTTCAGTGCTTAAAAAGAGGAATTTTCCTTTTTTTTTTTAGCACTTAATCCAGTTATTATAGAATCCCAGAATGCTTTGGCTTGGAAGAGACCCTGAAATCATCCCATTCCACCCCCCTGCCATGGGCTGGGAGACCTTCCACGAGCCCAGGCTGCTCCGAGCTCCAGTAATGAGCTCCAACACGATGGAGAAACTCTTCCCTGGGAGGGTGGGCAGGTCCTGGCACAGGTTGGGCACAGAAGCTGTGGCTGCCCCATCCCTGGAAGTGGCCAAGGCCAGGTTGGATGGGGCTTGGAGCAACCTGGGCTGGTGGAAGGTGGAACAAAATGGGCTTTAATGTCGCTTCCAACCCAAACCATTCCACGATTCCACTGCACAGGAGGGCAGGAGGAATGCTGATCCCAGGGGAAGTGGAATTAGCTTGTCTTCTCTTCCAGACTCAATGTTCATTGTTTGGGGGTGAACAAGTGTGGGGGGGACCATCTGCTCTCCATTTCAAAGAACTGTCATCATCCCACAGCTCTCAGAAGACTTGTGATTTTTGAGGGAGAAAATACTTGTCTCTGTAATTAACACTTTGCCTGCAAATCTTGTCTTTCAGGTGGGAGGAGGAGCTGACAAGAAGGATGAGCCTGGAATCCATGGTAGAAACCCTGCGAGAGGTAAGCTTGGAACAGGTTTTCCTTCACCTTTTATTGTGCTGGTCATCATTTAAATTAGTGTTTTAATTAAGAATGTGACTGCCAGCCAGAGTAGCTGCTGTAGAGGACAGTGGCAGTGTTGAGGAGCTGGGGCAGGCAGGGGCTGAGGTTGGTGACAAAGTGGAAGGAGGGGATGGTGAAGTGCCTGCTCAGGTTGAGTTAGTTCCCACCTTCAGCCTTTGTTGCAGCCACGTCTTCTTTATTCCCTTTTCCCAGTGTCCACTTTCCTAAATTGGTACCTGCTGCTTTTAAAAAGCTTGGTTATAATTATATATAGTAGAGGCTGTTTCCTTCATGGCTCATCCCCCTCTTTTTGAGCCCTGATTATAATGTTGGACCTCTAATACAGGTGTAATAAGTTTGGGTTATTCCAGCTGGTCCATCCAATCTCATTTTCTGTGAAGAGTTTTCAGGGGGGGCTGAGTCTTCCTCGGTGTTGTGTCCTGGCCACAAGGAGTCGAGTTGGGCTCTCACCTCGCTGTGCTTTCTCCTGCAGGAGGCTCAGGAAGCAGAAGCTCTCCAGGAGGAGCTGAATGAAAAGATTGAGAGGCTCAAAGCAGAACTTGTGGTCTTTAAGGGTCTGATGAGTGATGTAAGTACCGAGTGGCCTTTGTGAGCGTGTGTGTGTCACGCAAATGGCTTCATTCATGACGAGGTGATTAGTGAGTGCTGCCGTGTAATTAGTGTGATGCTGCCTCTGGTCTAATGCATCAGACAGATCTCCCTGCCCCTGCTTCCTGTCTGGTCTGTGTAGAGATGCATTAACTTGCTGCTTAGCCCATAACCCAGACTCTTCCCTCCCTTCCCCTTCTCCACAGTGCCAGCATCCAGGGAAAAAGCCTTGGAGAACTCCCAGGTCAGGGCAGCGGGATCATCACTGTGCAGCACCACGTGCTGCTGCCACGGGGTTTGGCCCTGACTTACCCAAATACTCCTGTTCCTGCGGGAACACACCGTGTAGAACCATGGAATGGCTTGGAAGGGACCTCAAAGCCACCTTTGGGCAGGGACACCTTCTCCCAGCCCAGGTTGCTCCAAGCCTTGTCCAACCTGGCCTCGGACACTTGCAGGGATGGGGAAATCCAAACCCTCTCTGTGCCAGGGGCTCCCCACCCTCCCAGGGCAGAGGGTGTGTGTCCCCCCTCTCTCTGAGGAGGTGAATCCAACATCCCTGGGCCAGGGATTGGCTTCGTTTCCAGCGCTGCTTCCACCTCCTAGTTGAAGAAAAAGGATTCTCAGAGGAATTTCCTCGTGTCTCCTTAGACACTGAGTTCCCTGCAAAGCCACAGGACCTCTTGGGCTGTGAGTGGGGAGTTTCCCGAGAGTGAGTCCTCATGCAGGTGTCTGGAGAGATAAGCCAGGTGAACATCAGGCTGCCTTTCTCTGGAGGACTGGAGTGGTGCTGATGCCACTCGTCTAAGGAATCAGTGCAATTATGCTGATTGACTCTGTAATTTGGCACCAGCTGCCTCCTCCTGCCTTCACCCCGCCCTGCAGAACCCGCTCTCAAATCCCTTCTCCCAGGGCCACTGGATGTGTTCATGTGCAACCCAGCAATTAGCTGGCTCTTCTTTTGGTGTTTAATCAAGGCTGGCTGTGCTTGGCTCCAGGGTGTGAAAGGGAGAAACTGGTTGGAGCTCCATCCCTGGGAGGACTTTTTGGTTTTTTTCCCCTTCACTGAGGAGCAAACGCTGCTCTGTGTGTACAGAAAGGGTGGTGATGAAGACAAACATCCTCCTCAGCTGGAGGGAAAGTGTCCTTTGGGCTTTGCAGGCTCTTAAGGCCAAGGAAAGCCCTGAGAATGCTTGTTTTGGAGCTCACTGGGCAAATATTTAGAGCAGAGAAAGGCAAAGTGTTGGCACGTGGCTCTTGCCTTCCTGGGGGTGAATCACGGTGCCTGCTCAGTGGAGAAGGTTGTGTTGAGTGTGTCAGGGTTTAGAGGTTTCTTTGCCTCAGTGTGTTCCGGAAAACAAAAATCTCTGATTCTGAAGGTGGTTGGCAGGGGCTGGAGAAGACTGACTAATAGTTAATGAAAGAGGAGAGAAAACCCAAAGCAAACCAACAAAACCCTCAAAGGTTTCCTCGTAGGGAGGGGATTGGGTAGTTAAGGATGCCCCACAAAGAGTTTTTCCTGCTTTTCTGGTCCAAGTGGGAGCATTGCCTGTCCACTGAAGAGGGACTTGCTAACAGAGTAAGTCACAACTAGGCTGAAAAATCTGAATTTTGGGGTTTTTTTTGAACATTTCTTTCCAAGGAGCAGATGTACTGAGGGGGAGGATCTCTTGGAAAGTGTGTTTACAACTCCCCAGAGTGAAGCAGGGCCAGACTTTTAATGCAGAGCTGTTGCCAGGCTGGAGGGCAGGTTGGTGCCACTGAGAGGGGTGTTTTCTGTGTCACAGGCTCTCATGGATCTCTTCAGATCCAGCCTTGGTTTGGTGATTCCAGGCAGTGTGAGAAGTTGCTTCAGCCTGGATCGAAAAGCAACTTCTCTGTGCAGCACAGTTTGTGTGTTTGAAAGGGGGGAAGCTTTGCATCCTCACCAGCCTCCCCTGCACGGGGGTCTGCTCCATTGTAAAGTGTTATTTATGGAATCACAGGATGGTTTGGGTTGGAAGGGACTTCAAAGCCCGTCCAGTGCCACCTTCCACCAGCCCAGGTTGCTCCAAGCCCGGTACAACCTTGAACCCTTCCAGGGATGGAGCAGCCACAGCTTCTCTGGGCTACCTGTGCCATTGTTCCAACGCGTTGCTGACCCTTAATGTTGCCTCATTTAGCAGGTTTTTTGGGATGGGTGTGTAGGTTTTTTCAGCCCTCTGAGGGATTAGAATCAGGCGTGAATGTCAATTGTCAGCTGTCGAGTCCCTGAGATCTCCCCAGGAGAACAAGGTGTCAAACTGTTTTAAGAGTGGTATGGCCTGGGGTTGGAGAGATACTGAGGGGTATCTCTTCTTGCCTGAACTGTATAATAATAGAGGATAATCCCTGCTGTCCTTCCTGCAGCCCATGACAGACCTGGACACAAAGATCCAAGAAAAGGCCATGAAGGTGGACATGGACATCTGCCGCCGAATCGATATCACGGCCAAGCTGTGCGATGTCGCGCAGCAGCGCAACTCGGAAGACGTTTCCAAGATATTCCAGGTGATTAGGCCATGACTTTTCCACAGGGCAGGGCAAGAGGGAGCCAGTGTCGAGGAGTGTGGTCCAGGCCATTTGGCTTTTCCTCTTGAGTTTGCTCTCTGTAGGCTCGTTTCCCTCTCTGGGTCTGGCAGTGTAGCCAGCACGAAATGGAGAGAGCTTAAAATGAGAAGTCTCAGGATGACCTTCAAGACGTGCTGTCAGTCTGCAGTGAATGCAGGGCAAGGATAAAAAGCAGCCTTACAGGGTCTAGGCTTGTATAATTTACTTCCTCACATTTGTTCCCTTCAGAAGTGAGGGGTTTGAAGCTTGTAGAACTGTCATCTGAATGTGCTTATTTCTGGCTCGAGCTCCGTGGCCAGGAATAATATTTCTGTGATGGTGAGCTCTGGTTGCTCTGTGAGGCAGAAGCTCCAGTTGCTTTCCTTGAGCTACTGGGGCTCTTTAGTGCTGGAAGGAGAGTGATTTCATTTGCAGCCCTGCCTGGAGCAAACCTCTAACTCCCAGTGCAGTTGGTTTTCTGTCCCAACTGCAGTTTCAGCGTGATTAACTCGCCTTCCTTCTGCTTCCAACTGTGTCTCATTCAGTCTTTCAATAAGCCTGATGCTTTTCTCTGTGTAGTGGTGCCACAATGTGCTAAATGCTGTCCAAAACCACTCTCTGCTGCTGAAGTTGCCTAAATGATGTTTGGTGGGTTTTTTTCCCCTTATGGACCCAAAAGACTCAAATTTCCTTCTAGGAGACGTGTATTTCTGTGGCATGTTGAGCCACTGCATTGTGCTGGTGGTTCCTTCTTGTCTCCAGGTGGAATTGCTGAGTCTTTCTGCTCCGAGAGCTCCCTCTGGTCAGGCATTCAGGGGTTCCAGGGATCAGAACAGAACCCTGGAGCACAGGGAGGGATGGTCAGTGTGCCAATCAGAGGAATAACTGCAGTGGACTGGGAGTGGACTGTGTGTTTGTGACTCTGTGGCACCAGCTGTGAGCGTCCTGCGTGTTCACAGCCCTCTGGGAGCGTCCCTTGAGCTCTCTGAACCTCGTTTCCCTGGGGCTGTCCATGATCTCATGGCTCAACCAACCCTTCTTCTGTCAGCCTGAAGATTCTCAGCCTCTTGGGGTGGGGATGACCCTGAACTAGAGGCTCTCCAGGAAGGTTTCCTGCCTGTTCCTTCGTGCTGGTGGAAAGCTGGAGGCAACAGCCTGTGGTGGTGGCAGGAGAGGGAGAGTTCTGTCACTGCTGTCTGCCCGGGCGCTGCTGCCAGCTTCTGCTTGTCCCTGTGTCATCCCAACCTCTGCATGTCCTCTGGTAGATCCCAGATGAGCAGCTGAACATCTGTAGAGCCCTGGCAGCCTGCAGCTTGCTTTGCTCTGCTCTGACCTGCTTCCCTCGTGCTCTGTGTTCCCCACTCACGGCAGACGCAGTTCCCGTCGCGGATCCGAGCCGTCGATCCCTCAACTTGCCCCGGGGACTGACCAACAGTTGTGTCCCCTCAATCCTAATGCCTGTCCTTTGCTCCCACCCCTGTACTTCCCATGCCCTCCCCCAGCTGAGCCCTGTCGTCACCGCTGCTCTCTCCATCTCAGGTGGCTTCCAAGAAGAAGGAGCGCAAGCTGACGTCGGACGACGACCTGTCGGAGCAGGATGGGGACAATGGCAGGTTCTCCGACGACGAGGTCAGCTGTTCCCTCAACATCACGGATGAAATGAAGAGGATGTTTAACCAGCTGTGAGTATTCCCAGGGAGAAGTCCTTCTGGAATGGAGGTTTAGCTCCAGGACACCCGAGGTGCCACCGTGGCACCGGCCTGGGGCTTTTCTGGAAGGTCAAATAAGACTGATGGAGTTTTGTTGCTCCCTGAAGTTGGGGGAGCTACAGAGGATATAAAAAGTGCAAAACCGACTGGTTTTGCTGCCACTACATGTGGTTATAACAGTGGGAAAAGGAGGAGAAAATGCCACAAAAAAAGGGTGTGTTCTGTATGTTTGGGTGAATATTGGGTTTCTGAAGGTTTGGTGAGAGACTCGCTGCTGTTTGGCTGGAGAGAATTGGAGCTGAAAGCTCAGTTTGAGACTTCTCCAGTGTTTTGGGTGATTCTTCAGTGGCACTGCAGGCAGGTGGGAGGGGTGGATCCACCTGGAAGGTCAGCTCCTAGCAGTGGAATCCTCAGGGATTCCAGGAATGCTGGTGTTGTCCAGCTGTGCTGCAGACCTTGGGGTTCTCAGCTGGAAGAACTGGAAGTTTATTTGGCTTAAAGCCTCTTTTGGTGCTGCACTGAAGAGCTCAGGAAGGTGGGTGTTGGTGCTCCTCTCCCATCCCAGGGAGGATGGGGGTGGCCACAGCCTGGAGAGCCTTCTGGGGGTTCTCTTGCCAGAGAAGAGCCCCAGAAGGCTCCGTGGGGCTGATTTCCTCTGCCAGAGGCTGCAGGGAGAGCTCCCAGGGCCTGCCCACACAGGCAGGACGGTGTCTGGTGTGTGGGAGTGCACCGGGAATGGTCCAAGAAGCAGCAGCTCCTCTTCTGTTGAGAGATGTTGCCAAGAGATCTGTTTGCAGGGGGAGTGTCTGCTCCTTTCTGCCCCGGTTCCCTGTGTAGGAGGGCACTTTTTTGGCAAAAGTTGGAGATAATTTCACTTGTGAGGACTCACTTTAGGCCCCCAGGGATAGTCAGTGTAATAAATACAGACTTTTGACTTTCTTGACTGCTAAATTCAGTGTGACAGCAGGTAGTGAGTGGAGTTTTTAGAAAAGCAAGAAGCCAAAATGTAGCTACTGGGTTGGTCGTGCATTTAGTTTTTCATTTTATTGCTGTCCCTGTCCTCTGATACCAATTTTTATTGGTGCTTCTCGTGGAATTCTCATCTCCTGGCCCTGTATGGCACAAGGTATGGCAGGAATCTTGTGGGTCATTACTGGGGATGTACCTTGCTGAGGAGTCTGGGCTCGGGGTCTTGGTGAAGTAGAAAGTAATAGTTTAGAAACAGATGAAGAGTTTATGTCCTTAAGAGGAAAAAAGCAACTGTAATGAACTTAATCCTTAAGTGTCCAGCAGTAAGAAAGTCAGAATGCAGTGGCTTTGGAGCAGTGTGTGTGTCTGAAGTCAGCCTGGGAGCCCTTGAGCTCCCCGAGCCAGGACAGACCCGGCAAGAACAAAGAGATTTGCAGAAGTGGCCTTTCAGAAGTCACCATCCTGACTGTCCCGAGTTGGCTGGGGCTTTTAAAATGGGTTTTTACAGTCATGCTGAGCACAAACATTTGCTCGCCTGTCTCTTGCCAAGCTCTGCAGCCTCCTAAGGGCAGCGTGGGGCTCTGTGTGGAAGGAAGTGAGCTAAGGCCATAAAAATGCGTCGGGCCGGGCAGGGGAGGTTCAGCTTTTGGGGTTTCCTTAGGCGGGAGGAGCAGCAGGCTCCGGAGGTGTGCTCTGCTGCGGGAACTGCCCCGTCTGGCTCAGCCCAGCGCTGCAGGAGCAGGAGGCGGCGGGGATGGCAGCGGGGATGGCAGCGGGGATGGCAGCGGGGATGGCAGCGCGGATGGCCCCTGTGCTGGGGCTGGAGGGGCTGCGGGTCCGTCCTGGCGGGCGAAGGCTCAGCCGCGGGTCGCACCGGGCTCGGCTCGGCTCGGCTCGACTGTGTCCCCGGGCTCGGCTGTGTCCCTGTCCCGGCTCTGTCCCTGTCCCGGCTGTGTCCCTGTCCCGGC
>VXAU01003115.1:1932-27957 GCA_013399695.1 Formicarius rufipectus | reverse complement strand
CTCGTTTCCCCCTTTTCCTCGTTTTCTCTTTCCCCCCGGTTTCCTCCCTTTTTCTCAGTTTCCCTCCTTCTCCCCCACTTTCCCTCCCCTGTTTTTTCCCTTTTCCCCCTATTTTTGGGCATTATCGCTGAGCTGGGCAGTTTAACCCCAGCTGGTGCCAAGGTCCAGCTCTCCCGGGGCGCGGGTTCAGAGGTGCCAGGCCGGTTCTTGCCCCCTGGACTTTGCCGGGAGCTGGTGGAACATCGGGATGTTGGAGCAAACCGGATCGATTGGGAGCTCGTGCCTTAGAAATGCCTTTTCCAGCGCTTTCCCCAGAGGGTGGACAAGGCGTGGTTGGCTCAGGGATGGTCCAGGCTCAGTTCCTGGCTTTGGCACCATCCTCGTCCCACGGGTGGGATGGAGCACGGGCGGGATGCCACGGGGCTGGTGTGAAGGAATCTGGGATCAAGGTGTTAGTGGGATGTTGGGAAGGAGGAGGGGTCTGGAGGGATTCCAGCACTCCTCCTGCTCCTCCCCCAGGCGGAGATGGCAGCACCGCTCGGCCATCCAGGTGACCAACGAGCCCATCCTTGAGTTTAAACCAGGGAGCCCCGAGCGAGCAGCGCTCCAGAAGGTACCACTGCCGGGATTTTGGGGGACTGGAAGGGCCCAGCAGCCCCAGGCTGCCCCCGGGCTGGGGAATCCTCATCCTGCATGGCTCCTTCTCATTCTCTTTGGAGACAGCTGTGGCTCCTGTCTCCGGCCCCCACGGCCAGGGGACCCCAGGAAGGCTGTTGCCAGGTTCCCTCTGCTCGTGGGGGTGATGGAGAGCAGCTGGAAAGCTGCTCCCACCATCCTGCTCTCCTCCTTTTGCTCAGGCCCTCGCTGACCTCAAGGGCAAGACCGAGGAGATCCCGTGTGTGGTGGGAGGGGAGGAGGTGTGGACACCGACCGTGCGGTACCAGCTCTCGGTGAGTCCAGGGGGGCTTCGGGCTCACCAGGGGAGAACAAAGCAGGGGCTGCACCTGCAGGAGCAGCTCTTGGGCTGGTGCCCACAGAGGCTTTTCTTCTCTTTCCAGCCCTTTAACCATGCACACAAGGTTGCCAAGTTCTGCTACGCCAGCAAGGTGAGCACATCTCACTGCCCTCCCTCTTGCTGGAGGGGGGAAGCAGCAGGGTTTTGCCCTGGTGAGACACAAATCACTGCTCATTTTGTGAGCTGGGAGGCTCCAGGGACAGCTGTTGGCTTTCCAAGCCCTGGGAATCCTGGAACAAATCCATACCAGGACCTGGGGCTATGGTGGATGCTGGCTGCTGGGGTTTGTGCCTGGGGATGGGTGACCCCCTCGCTTCCTCCCCTGACCTGGGGGTGTGTTCCTCCTTGCTGCCTTTCCCCTTTTCTTCTGCAGGAGCTCATTAACAAAGCCATTAACGCTGCCTTGGCAGCCAGGAAGGAATGGGACCTGAAACCTGTGCAGGACCGAGCCCAGATCTTCCTGAAGGCAGCTGACATGCTGAGTGGCCCCAGGAGAGCAGAAGTGCTGGCCAAAACCATGATTGGGCAGGTGTGGGGGATGCAGGATGGGCCTGGGGTGACCAGCAGGGAGTCTGGGGAGCTGGGAATCAGGGAAACCGGGCAGGAAGAGCTGCTGGCAGCAAATGGCTGTAGGTGTGAGGGGATACGGAGTGATCCTTGCTCTGCTAAGGAAGGAGGTGAAGTTGGGAGCCAGGCTTCCTGCGGACAGGAGCAGCTTGGCAGGAGCCCACATCTTTGGGAGGGAGGTGAAGTTGGGAGCCAGGCTTCCTGCGGACAGGAGCAGCTTGGCAGGAGCCCACATCTTTGGGAACTGAGCACATGCCCTGTGTGAGGGGCATCCCACAGATCTCACCTTGGCTGCTGCATCCCCTTCCCTCCCTCAGTGCCTTCACTGTCAGGGACACTTCCCCTCAGTGCCTTCACTATCTGGGACCCCTCCCCTGCATCCCCTTCACTGCCTGGGACCTCTCCTGGCAGGGCAAGACCGTGATCCAGGCAGAAATCGATGCCGCTGCGGAGCTCATCGACTTCTTCCGCTTCAACGCCAAGTACGCGCTGGAGCTGGAGCAGAGCCAGCCCCTGAGCGTGGATGTGAGCACCAACAGCATGGTGTACAGGGGGCTGGAGGTGAGGGAAGGCTCCCACCCACTGGGGTTGTCCCCCTCTCTGTCCCAGAGGGTGGTGTGTGGTGGCACTGCCCCTCTCCCCTCCGCAGGGTTTCGTGGCCGCCGTTTCGCCCTTCAACTTCACGGCCATCGGGGGCAACCTGGCAGGAGCTCCAGCACTGATGGTGAGTGGGGTGGGGGGACTGGGGAGGGGAAGGACCTGGAGAAAGGCTGGGAGAGGGATCCAGGCTCTTCGGGTTGTGATTTGCCTGGTCTAGGATGTGCAAGGAGGGAATTTGAGCCTCCTTGGTGCTGTTCAGTAGGACACTCATGGGGTCCTGCTCTGAATTCCCCTTGACTCAGACATCTTTAATTATTGTTAGTCATCCCAGTGGCCAGATTTTCACTGATTGGAAGTGTTGGAAAAGCAAGAATTGCCCAAACACGCTCTCCTGGGGTTTTTATTCTGAAGTGTGTTCTCACTCCCAGGCTGGGTTTTAGATCCAGAGAAGGGGAGAAGTACAGAGAGGGTTTGCTTTCCTGTGTGATGCTCGTCCTGTGAATGGGCCTTTGGGGTTCTGTTGTAACAGGAAAGTTTGTAGCTGCTCAGATTCCTCTTGGATGATGCTTTTTGGGTGTGTTGGGGTAAAGGTAGGAGAGGGCAGGTCATAGCACTGAACTGGGAAACAGGCATGAAAGTTGGTCCAAAAAGCTGAAGTATTGGATAACATAATTCCTCTGTGTGTCCCACCCCGAGGAGCTCAGGAGCACCTGCCTTTGCAGGGTGGATTTTGGGGAGAGACTGAAATAACTGGTGAATTTGGACTGGGATTCATTAATTACTGTTGCACTGAAAAAAACCAAACCCATAAATTATCCTAAGCAATTTGCTAATTAGGCTCAGATTTCCTCCTGGCCCTGAAGATGTGCCTTCCAGCAACGGTTGGAGGTGGAAGTGGCTGAATAAATCCAATTTTAATTTGGGAACGTCACATTTAGAGCCACATTTGAGGCGAAGCATTTGAACCTGTTGCTTTTGTAGGGGAGGGATGGGGAAAACAAGAAAGAGAGTGAAATTAACAGGGAGCTGGCAAGTTTTTTGGAGGAGGGAGGTCATTTCTCCCACCCCAGGATTCCAGGGAGGTCCTTGGCTTTGGGAAATTTGGTGATAAACTTATCCCAGAGTGGATGAGCTGTGCAGGGATGGGGTGAGCCCGTGCTGGCAGGTCTGAGTGAGGAGTTTGGGACATCCAACTCTCCTTCCTTGAGCATGGCAATAAATTCCCACTGGGATGCCACAGGTGATGAAATCTTTATTCTGTCCCTGGGCCAGGAACAGAAGGGAGCTGGGCATCAGCAGGTGACTTGAAAAGCTCAGCAGCAAGGTGGCACCTGGAATTAGATTTAGAAGAAAATGGTACTTAATAGGTGGATACTAATTAGAGCCCCGGTGTTTCAGTGCTCTTCCCGGGGAATTAAACATTGCCTGAATAGCTGGAGAGACCACTGCAGTTAATGCCATTGCAGTGTTGGGATCAGGATATCCTCAGGGTCACAGCAGGGACTGCACCTCTCTGGAATCCAGGCTGCTGGGAATGCTGTCACGGCCTGCCTTGCATTTTCCAGTTGCCTGGAGAGTTTTACAGGATGTGGTTTGGTGTTTGCACTGTTTGGAGAGGAAGGATTAGAGGGGCCCGGGCAGGAGCTGTGCCCGGGCAGGAGCTGTGCCTGCACAAGTCCCTGGAAAGCAGGAGCCTGGTCGAGACAAAGTCCAAAACTCCCCTTCGTGTGCCCCTCCCGGGGCTGTGACCCTGTGCAGGGGGGAGCCAGCAGTGTGACAGGGACACAGAGCAGTCCCTGTGGGCTTGGAGCAGCAGGAAGGACAGTGGCACCGAGCCAAAGGGGTGGGATGTCCCCACCGGTGTTTTCCAGCCCTGTGCATGATTAATCCGGGCCTGAGGTTTGGTTTCAGTGGCACAAACACCTGCTGGGTCGTGCCCGAGCCGGGTGGCAGCACTGGGGATCTCACAGCACATTTCCTGGCAGCGTTGTCCCTTTTCCTCAGCCATAAACCAGGTCTGTGTTTCCAGCTCCTCTTAGGGAAGGCAAAACCCACGTCTGGGAAGGGAGGGCGTGGAAGGCTGGCACAGTGAGCCAGTGCCATGAAGAAGGAGGGGTTTTGTGCCTTCAGCTGACCAGGGGTGGGGGTCCCAATCCTTCCCAAAACCCAGTGCTGTGGCAAAGGTTGGTTAGGGCTGACCCAGCGGTGCCGTCCGCCGTGGGACGCGCCTTTTCCAGGGGACTCCAGCATTCCTCATGGCTCTTGCTCTCCTCCTGCCAGGGTAACGTGGTGCTGTGGAAGCCCAGTGACACTGCCCTGCTGTCCAGCTACGCCGTGTACAGGATCCTGCTGGAGGCCGGGCTGCCCCCCGACGTGGTGCAGTTCGTGCCGGCCGACGGGCCTCTCTTCGGGGACACCGTCACCGCCTCCGAGCACTTCTGCGGCCTCAACTTCACCGGGAGTGTGCCGTAGGTTGGGGGGGGAACCCTCCTGTGCCAGCCTGTGGGCAGCTCCTGGTGGGACCCTTCACCAGCAGCCTCACGGGTTCGGGGTGGGGAGCTCGACCATCTGTTTTCCCCACTCCCGTTTTAATTTCGGTGTGTGATATTGGCCAGTTCCCTGCCCGCTGCCCTGCCCAGCCCTGGGCTGTGTGTTCAAAGGACTGGGGTGGGGTGATGGGTCGCGTGGAACAGAGCCAAGACCCCTCAGGGTAGTTCCTACTGCAAGGACTCACCTGAACTGTTCACTCTTCATTAACACAAACTGTGCCGGGTTAATTAAGGTTTGAAGGTTGTCAGTGGTAACTTCTGACTGCAAAAGTACGTTTGAAAGCAATCTGCTGGTGCATATATTGGGGAAGCACCAGCTCTGATAGGAAGCAGCCCACTAATGTGTTCTGGGGTGAGCACAAACACAAGCTCTAGTCCTAAAAGCAGCATTGAACACATGGAGAGTGTAATTCTCACCCAAGGCGTCTCTCTGGGGGGGAGAAGATGGACTCAGCCCCTCAACTGACCCCATCAGTTTCAGTGGAGGTCTTCGTCCCCTTTCCCTCTATCCCCAGCTTAGTTGTATACTTGATTTATGGTTGGGTGGCGTTTGAGTGGCTCTAGACATAAATCCCTTTTGTTTCTGATTGCTGTACCTAATGGGAATGGGGTGGTGGTCGTGGCTTGGCACTGGAGGAAGGGGCTGACATGGTTGTTGCCTTCAGCAGCAGAACACCTGGATTCTCCCTTGGCAGAGGTACCACAGTGTTGCCCCATTCTGCTGGGATTGGAATGGAGGGGAACCACAGAGTCTCCACCTCATTCTGTATCTTGGAGCAGATGTTTATTGTTAATATTTCATGTTGACCTCAGTCCATCCAGCTGCTTTTTACCCCAGAATTCTGAATCTCCTCTACATTTCACCCTGTCCATCATCCCACACCAGTCCTTTGAACACTCAGGCCAGGGTTGAGTAGGGCAGCAAGGCAGGTAACTGGCCCTTATTACAAACTGGAATTAAAGCAGGAAAGAAAGAGTGTCTAAATCAGGTCTTTTTGTCACTCAAGGCCCTGGAATAGCCAGACTTACATGTGGCACTGCCAAGAGTGCTGCAACTTGACTTCCCAAAGAGGTGGACTTGCACATCTGGGTGTCAGTGATGCTGAGTTAGACATGCTGAGGGCCCTGGCAGTCTCCACGGGCTGTTAAATCCAGGGAACTCACTCCCCCGGCAAGGACATGCTCGGATGAGCTTGGGCTGTAAAGGTGGGAAGCTCATAAATTAGAATTAGTGAGCTGTGCCTCCTGATGGGAGGGCATTTGCATTTTTATTGTTTTCCAGCCAAGGGGTTTGTCACAGTAAGGACCCAAAGGAAGGGGGGACAAGGGGAGGAAAAGAAAGTTCTGCTGGATGCTTTTCCCTGTGGCACTGCAACAGTTCAGTTTTAAAACTGTGGAGTTGCTGTGTAGGGACTTTGCTTTGATACCTGTGGTCTCACTCCCAGCATCTCCTCTTCCTCTTGCAGGGCATCCCTTCTTTTGGGGGTGGGCTTCAGCAGGGCTTTTCCCACCCCTGTGAGCCAAGACAGAAGTGCACTAACCAGCTCCTCCTTCCCCTCCCAGGACTTTCAAGCGGCTCTGGAAGCAGGTGTCCGAAAACCTGGACCGCTACCGCAACTTCCCACGCCTGGCTGGAGGTACCTGCCACTTCCTTCCACCTTTTTGGGGGAGGCCATGCAGGGACTTGGGGGGAGTCCAGTTTCTCCTCTGCCAGGGGAGAAGCTAAAGTGAGGGTTCCTCTCCTTGGGAGCGGAGGACGCAGTAAATTGCTGGGTGTTGCTGGCACTGGGATGGGAGGTGTGGCCCGGCACGGGCTTTTCTGGGGAGGAGAGGACCCCTGGGTGGGAGATGGTGGTGCTGTGGGGGGTTGCACAACCTCCACGTGAACTTTGGGGAACTCAGGTCACTGCTTGTCCCATGAGTTTTATAAGCCATGCTCCAGCTCTGGCTTGCTGGGGGGGCAACCCTGAAAGGGCAGGGCGAGCACACGACACCTGAGGCTTCTTGTGAGAGCCATCCTGTCCCCAACACCTCCTCCCTTGGCCCTTTCACCCCCTTTTTTGCCCCTTGCCCGTGCCCAGTGTGAGAAACAGAGTCTCAGACCCAAAATGGGTTATAGGATAAAAGTTGATTCTATGGTGAAAGCAAAGAGCGCTGGATGCGGTGGAGTCCTCGCTCCCCAAAAACTGCACCCCAAACACAGCACAGGTTGGGGGTTTATCCAGGTACTTCACACATATTCATCACATCATATACATACACATTTTGCAGTGTGATGCTAAACAGTCTTCAACACATGTTTCTTTATTGTGTCAGTTCTGTCCGCTGTAATTCACTTATTCTCTGATAAGGGCTCAGGGAAATGAACCAGTTCGGCCATAATTCAAGTATTTCCTTGCTAGGGAAACAGAGAAACTAACCACTTCTACCATAATTCACATTACCTTGATAAGAAATGGTAGAACTGGTTAGTTCTTCTTTCTTATCAAGGTAATGTGAATTAGAGAAACTAACCAGTTCTACCATAATTCACATTACCTTGTGTGGCAGTTTTCACCCGGTGTCCATGCAAACCTCCAGGTCCCCCCTTTCCCAGAGGGAAAAGGAACAGGAGAAAAGGTAAAAAACCAGCCGAGAGATAATGGCAAAACAGAGTAGCTCAATACTTAAAGTTATTACTAACAAGATAAGAACTAAAACTAACAAGTAAGAAATAAATCAGTCCCAAGAACACCTTTCCCCTCCCACTCCTCCCTCCCTCCAGCAGTTCCAGGGAGCAGGGAATGGGGGCTTTACAGGCAGTTGTTGTTGCTGCCATTGCTCTTGTCCTGTGGGTCACTCCATGGGGTGCAGTCGGGTCTCTGCACCCCGGTGGTCCTCCTTCAGCTACAGAAACCCATGACACCTTGATAAGAAAGAGAAATGAACCAGTTCTACCACAATTCACATTATTTTGATAAAGAAGAGAAACTAACCAGTTTTACCATAACTCCCAGCACCTCTGTAGTTAACACCAACTTGTTCCCTTTATGGGGCTGCAATTACCCATCTGGCAGTCACTGACACGACTCGTAACGCCATTGATCCCACCAGAGTGCGGCGGGAAGAACTTCCACGTGGTGCACAGCTCTGCCGACGTGGGCAGCGTGGTGAACGGCACCCTGCGCTCGGCCTTCGAGTACGGCGGCCAGAAATGCTCCGCCTGCTCCCGCCTCTACGCCCCGGACTCGCTGTGGCCCCACATCAAAGAGAAGCTGCTGGAGGAGCACGGGAAGATCAAAGTGGGAGATGTGAGCGGAGCTGCCGGGGAGCTGAAGGGCTTTGCGGCTCAGCGGGTGGTTGATGGGATTAAGAGACTGCGGTAACTGGCTACTAATTCCTATTGAACCGAGCTTTTTATCCACTGGTTCTTCCCCACCGCAGCCCCTCCGCGCCCCCCTCCAACTTCATCATCTTTTTCTTTTTTTTTTTTTTTTTTAAAGTGATTAGAAATTAACTTGTAGCCAGAGTCTGCAGGAAGGATCTAGGGAGTGGCGGAGTCCTGCAGACTAATTGAAAAGGAGAGCTCGTGCCCAGAGGGTCCAGAGTGTCCTTTGGGGGATTGCAGCCCTTCCTCCTTTCAGAGGTAACTCTTAGGCAAGTTGTGTGTTTGCATCACCTCCTTTCTGCCTTCCCACAGCCCACCCAGGACTTTGGGACGTTTTTCTCCGCGGTGATCGATGACAAGGTGAGCTGACAGGAAGGAACCACCACTAGACTCTGCTAAGGTTTTTATTGCTCACAGCAAGGTAGAACCATCAGTGATAAGTTAGAGCTGATTGTTGCATGTCTGGGTCACTCCCCGTCTTGAAAAGTGGGTTATTTCACTCGGAAATTATGTCTCATGTGAGGGTCAGAGCGCCCGGCACTGTTTCCATCTCCTCCTACTGAAACAGCACAAAGAGCAGTGTAGCCATGAAAAGCCTCCTCTTAGACCCTCAAACCCACCCTTTTTCTTATTACTCCCTTTTCCCAAGTCCTTTGCACGGATCAAGAAATGGCTGGAGCATGCCAAGAAGTCCTCCAACCTCACCATCCTGGCTGGGGGCGGCTGTGATGACAGCGTGGGCTACTTTGTGGAGCCGTGCATTGTGGAGAGCAAAGACCCCCAGGACCCCATCATGAAAGAGGTGAGAGCAGCTCTGGGGAAGGGGCAGGAAAGGGGCTGTGGGTCCCCATCCTGAAATCCCTGGGGGAAAGGGACTGTGATTCCTCATCCCACAATCCCTGCAGGAAAGGGGCTGTGATTCCCTATCCTGAAATCCCTATGGGAAAGGGGCTGTGGATTCCCATCCCACAATCCCTGCAGGAAAGAGGCTGTGATTCCCTATCCTGAAATCCCTATGGGAAAGGGGCTGTGGATTCCCATCCCACAATCCCTGCAGGAAAGGGGCTGTGATTCCCTATCGTGAAATCCCTATGGGAAAGGGGCTGTGGATTCCCATCCCACAATCCCTGCAGGAAAGGGGCTGTGATTCCCTATCCCGAAATCCCTATGGGAAAGGGGCTGTGGGTTCCCATCCCACAATCCCTGTGGAAAATGGGCTGGGGGTCCCCATCCCACAATCATTGCAGGAAAAGAGCTGTGGGTTCCCATCCCACAATCCCTGCAAGGAAGGAGCTGTAGGTTCCCATCCCATAATCCCTGCAGAAAAGGAATGTGATTCCCCATCCCAACAGTCCCTGCAGGGAAGGAGCTGTGATTCCCCATCCCACAGTCCCTGCAGGGAAGGAGCTGTAGGTTCCCATCCCATAATCCCTGCAGAAAAGGAATGTGATTCCCCATCCCACAGTCCCTGCAGGGAAGGAGCTGTGATTCCCCATCCCACAGTCCCTGCAGGGAAGGAGCTGTGATTCCCCATCCCACAGTCCCTGCAGGGAAGGAGCTGTGGGTTCCCATCCCACAATCCCTGCAGGACGCACCACGAGCTGTGGTGTTTGTGGGGGCTGTGCCCGCTGAGGGTGTTGGGGTTTTTTGGCGTCCCAGGAGATTTTCGGGCCGATCCTCACGGTTTACGTGTACCCGGAGAAGCGCTACAAGGAGGTGTTGGAGCTCATCGACACCACGACGCCCTATGGCCTCACGGGGGCGCTCTTCGCACAGGAGAAGTGAGTTCCGAAATCCCAAAATCCCGAAATCCCAAAATCCCGCAATCCCTCTGCCTTTTCCCTTTTGGGGTGAGCCACGCATCTTCCCGCTCGCCAAAGGGGAAAACGTGGGATTTCCCACAAGGTTTGTGCTGCTTTTAGCTCTTCTCCTGCTGAGTAGGGACAGCTTTAAAATGGTTTTTCAGCCCCCAAATGCTTTTTGAGTAAGAAACTATCCCAAAGAGCATTTGGAACATATGTGGGTGGGGGCACCCTCAGCCCCCTCAAGCAGGAGGAGGGCTAATAGCAGAAGCCAGCCATAAGTTATAAAATAATGGAATGATTTGAATTGGAAGGGACCTTGAAGCTCATCTCATCCCACCCTTGCAGGGAAGGCAGGGACACCTTCCACCAGACCAGGTTGCCCCAAGCTCTGTCCAACAATACCAGGGATGGGGCAGCTTCTGGGCAATGAGAGATAATTAATTACCTTCATTTTATCACCATAAAACTTCAGAAGAGAAACAAACTAAAGATAATTTCACTGAGCTCCAAGTATCCAGGAGCTGCTTCAGCGTGTGTTAAACAACGTGCAGCGCTGGAAATGTGCACAGGAGAACACAGATGTGCTTCTTGCCCAAACTGAATGGCCCCAGGAGAGCAGAGTTGTCCCCACAAGGCTTTGCTGTTGCTGTTGCTGTCACAGCCGTGTGTGTCCCTCCCCAGGAGCATCATCCAGGAATCCCGGAGCATCCTTCGCAACGCCGCCGGCAACTTCTACATCAACGACAAGTCCACGGGGGCCGTGGTGGCTCAGCAGCCCTTTGGAGGCTCCCGAATCTCAGGTGAGACCCAAACTCCTGCCTGGAGCCGTGGGTTCCCCCCTAGGACCAATGTGTGAGTTTTAGCAGGCAGTTCTTTTTCTTGTGCTAGTCCAAACTTCACTGCAGAGCACTCATTACCCCCAGTCAATGAAAATCACCCAGCAATTACCAAGCTTATCACCTCAAAAGCATCACAGCTGGACTGCTCTTTGCCTCCTACATCCTCCCCTCAAAGTCTCTGCCTGTAACTGTACCCCTGTCCACAAAACCCACTGTTGTTACAACATCAGGTATTATCTCAGCACTGGAGTTGTGAAAAATAGCACTTAACTTTCACTAAGCCAAAAGAGAGCTCACTCCTAAACTTCTCCTCAACGTTAGGGTGCTCCAATCCCCTCGGCACTTCTAAACTACTAAGCAATGGACAAAAAATTGCCTCCCATTTAACTGACCTGCCTTGGTACAAAGAAACAGGCCCTTGCAACTTAAAGTGACTAAAACCTCAAGCACTTCCACACCAGACTAATGAAAACCTACCTGGGATACTTTGCCTTATCTATCTTTGCTACCATTTCATCCATCCACAGACCTAAGAATTAATGGCACCCAACCTACAGAAGCACCACCCTCTCTTAAAAACAGCCAGCAACTCCCTGGTTGATTTACCAATTCCATTTTAGCCTCGTGCAGGAGGATCTAATCTCTTCAAAAGTGTGCATGCAGAGTTACAAAAGCCTCTTGCTTTTATTTAGTTACCTAACTAACAATTCAAAGCATTTCCTAATACTGTTTCCTAATTATACCCACTTCCAAAACAGGCCCTCCCTCCTGAATTTGAGTCAGAGGTCCCAAAGACCCCTTATCTTCATCTTCCCCATCTTGTTCCTTGGTCTTTGGCACAGTGTCATGCCTTCTGGGATGGTTTCCAGGCTCCTGCGTACCTTTGACTGGTTATCTCAGGTGTCCTGCCTCTTTCTCAGTGCATTTTTACAGCTAGAACACTCTTCACCTCATCAAAACCCCTTGTTTGTTGAAATTCTCAACAAAGAACCTTAAACAGCATTTCAGGAATCTTGCACTAATGTACTTAGGAAGCTAAAATTACTAACACAGATTTTCATGCATCTGTGCCTCTGGGCACATCCCTCCTTGTGCTCAGCAGCCTTTTATTGCCTTCCCAAACAGGCACCAATGACAAACCTGGGGGTCCCCACTACATCCTGCGCTGGACGTCCCCCCAGGCCATCAAAGAGACCCACGTGCCCCTGCGGGACTGGCGTTACTCCTACATGCAGTGATGCCCTTTTGGGTGCCACCCCCAACCCTGCTCTGGTACTACTGAGCCCCAAAGCACAGTGGCTTTGCAGCTGCAGCCTCACAAAGCACTTAAATCTCCTGAGCTCTAACCTGACTGGCTTAGGTTTTCTTTTTAAATTTAAAAAAAAAAAATCTATTATTAAATTGTAGTCTTGAAAGGCCTTATGGTTTTCTTAGTTGATGTGGTTTAGTGGTGAATGTGGCAGTGTTGGGCTTACGGTTGGACTTGATGATCTTAGAGATCTTTTCCAGCTGAAATGATTGTATGTGAGCATGCTTAGTTAATTAATAAGGGGTGGTTGCAGAGGCAGACTTGGACCCCAGTTCCCTTTTCCTCCTGTTTTTTCCATTCCCAGCTGTCCAGCACAGTTCCCTCTCAGGGCTGAGAGGGAATTAAAGCGGGAGATGAGCACTGGTTGGCCCTGTCCCTTGGACAAAGCAGTGTCTCTCACTTTGTCCCCAAGGCCTCCTTCCCCCCTCCAGCAGCAATCCCTGGATGCTGAGGTCTGCCTGTACCAGCCTTCCCAGGTGGGGTGGGAAGCCAGGCTTGTTGTAAACTCCAGATCAGTGTGGTGGGTGCCCTGAGCCCTGTTTTCTCCCCATTCCTGAGCACGAGCCAAGCCTCACATCCCTCAGAATGTTTGGGATGTAGGAAAGGGAGCTTGGCAGCAGGCAGGTTGTGCCAGGAGAGGGCAGCTGTGGTGCTGCTTGGAAAGAAGTTCAAGTGCCTTATTCCATCCCTATAAAGCCCTCGGGTTGGCACTGCCTGCACATGACCTTCCAGGTGGGCTCAGGGTGGGCTCAGACATGGGGCAGATGAGCAGCAACACCCCCCTTGGTCCCCTTTTTTAATTACTGGTGCCAAGGCCTGTCTGTCTCTGCTGTTCCCATCAGTTGTTGGTTGTTTCCTCTGCTCTGACCCTTGTGTGTGCTCTGAAAGGATTTTAGGAGGTGTTGCAGTAACAGGAACATTCCTGCACAAGCTGCTCAGGTGGATGCAGCATCCCTAGAAGGAACTGAGGTAGGAGCAGGATGTGCTGGGGCATCAACAGGAGGTCCAGGACCCCGCTCCCATCCTGGGAAGCTGCTCTTTGCCACAGCCCCAGCTCTGAGTCTCTGCTGGCTGCAGAGTTCAGGAGTTAAATCAGGAGTTTAATTGGTTCTGACCTTTGTGGTCTCCGGTCACTCCATCAGCAAGGACTCGGAGATGGGACCTGCAGTGCAAACAGGAAAAGGGATCTGAGCCACAAGGCCTGGCATCCTCCCAGGATCAGTTCTAATCTACAGCTGTGTTTGTTTCTGACACCTAGAATTAATACCTGCTCAATTACCAGGATTTGCAGATAGAGTGGATAACCCTGTTAGGGCTGTTGTAATAAGCATTAAGTATTGATCTCAGTATTGATGTCGGCCTGTGCCTGGGCTGGGACTCAGGGTGCAGGTCAGGGAGGAGTGGCACTGATTCCTGTGGATCATAGTTCAGCTAGAAAAATGTGCAATAAAACAAATTACAAGCCTCTTTGTGTTGTTTTATGAATTGTTTCTTCAGATTGGGCATTTGGGGCCTTTAAATAAAACCAACCCAGTATTGGATGTTCTGCTAAAACCAAGACATTCTAAGACTTGCATGGGGAGGGAGAAGCAGGAGCAATGAGTAGGTGTCTCTTTCAGAACCCCATAGTGGTTTGTGTTGGAAGGGACATTAAAAACCATTCAATTCCACCCCCTGCCATGGGCAGGGACACCTTCCACCAGCCCAGGTTGCTCCAAGCCCATCCAGTCTGGTCTTGGACACTTCCAGAGGTGGGACAATCACAGCTTCTCTGGGCAACCTGTGCCAGGGCCTAGCCAGCCTCAGAGGGAAGGATTTCTTCCCAATATTCCATCTACCCCTGCCCTGTTTAAGGCCATTCCCCCTTGTCCTCATCCATGTTATGCCAGAGCATCCTGGTGCTGCTTCCTGGGAGAGCACATGGGAGCACAGCTCAGTCCAAAGATGCCCCAATTCCACAGCAGGGAGGAAAACACCTCAATCCCACAGCGGTGGAGAAAGGACTGGACTCACCCTGACTGCAGGGATGGGCTCCAAACCCCTAGAGATCATCCAGGTGGGACCACAACCATGTCCTGTCCAGCCCAGTCACCTCCTGGCCCCTGGCTTAGTATAAGTCCCCCAGCCAAAGCTCCTCCAAATGGCATTCCCAAACCTTCCCAGCCTGTCCCATCAGCTCATTTAAATCCCATTAAGGGCTCTCCTCACCTGCCTCCAGAGGCATTCAGGAGATCCAGGGAGCCCCAGCCCCGGAGCTGAGCGTCCATCCCAGCCACAGCCTTCGGCTCACGCCTTTTATGCCTCAAGGCCAGAGTGTCAAGTGGATTTTTGAGCCTTAACTCTGAATTTCATGGCTTTTGTGGCTCTAAATCAGCCCCCTAATGCTATTTAAACGTTGGCTTTTTGAGCTGATAAACGCTCGGGTGGGTGTTTGGGAGCAGACCCTGGGCTGGTTCCTGCTCCAGCGTTCCTGTTTGGATGCTCCTGGAGCTCCCTGTCCTGTGCCAGGCTGGGGAAAGGGGCTCGGGGAGGGCACAGGGGCTTGGGGAGGGCACAGGGGCTCGGGGAGGGCACAGGGGCTCGGGGAGGGCAAAGGGACTCTGCGTGATCCCAATAAAGGCAGGCAGCAGGTTTGGAACCGTCTGGCAGGGCTTCAGTGGCAGCTCTCAGCAGTCCCCCAGCGCATCCCGGAGCTCTGGGCTATCCATCCTCGGAGCCGGCGGGGAAGCTGAGCCAGGTTCTCGCTGGGAAGGGGCCGATTTGCCCCTCCGATAACACGCGGCTCCCTCCGCTTCCCGTCCGCGGTCAATCGGCACCTCCCGACCCCCGACGGGCCGCGGTGGGAGCGGCCGGAGCGGCCCCGGAGCCTCTTGGATGGAGCCCGAAATCCCTTCCCGGCCACCCCGGGCTGTGCAGGGATGCTGATGGGAACCTCCCGGGGCAGCCCAAGGGAGGAGCAGGCAGCTTGGAGCCCTGGGCAAGGGCGGAGATGGGAACGCGAGGCAGCGCGGAGCTGTAAATCCATGGGGGATAAACGGGAGAAGCGCGGGGCGGGGGGATGCTCTGCCTGGTGCGCACCGAAATGTGCCCATGTCCCCACCCCCGGGGCTCTGCGGGGTCCCCAGTGTGGCCCAGAACACGGAGGAGCTCTGGAAAAGGCTGTTCGGTGCCGTGTTCCCACCGCAGGGAATTTAGAGCGGCAGCCCCCGGTGCTGTTCCAGCACTGAGCAGGATGCTTCTGCCTCCTGAGGCAATTTAAACATTGAACACAGAAATAAAATGAAAAATATAAAAATTAAAAGGAAATTTAAATGTAAAAATTCTTCAAATTGTCCTGATTGACTGAAAAAGAAAAGCACCACCATAATGTTATGCACACAGCACTCACTAATTTGGCTTTTTTTTTCAGGAAAGGAAACGTTTGGCCCCTTAAGGGGAACATCTGCAATTCCCCACGTTGGGAATGGCTGCAATTCAGGGCCATGGGGCTGGAAAAACCAAGGATGAAGGGGCCACCTCAAGTACAGCACAGAACACAAAAACTGAACCACAGAGGAGGGGTCTTGGTTGCATTTGGCTTTGGGGGTCAGGGGAGACAGCCCTCACCACGGGTCAGTAAATGAGCTCTACATCCCCACAGGATGTAGCCAGTGGGAACGAGGCACCAAACACACTTTTCCAGAGCCTCTCTGTGTTGTGGGACACGTTGGGGTCCCTGCAAAGGGTGGGGGACACGGGCACACCAGGGTGGTGCTTCACAACACACGTGCCTGGAAGGCGCTGGAGCTCAGGGCTTCTTCCTGCTTTGCCAACCCCCCCCAACACTTCACAGAATCATGGAATACCCTGGGCTGGAAGGGACCCCCAAGGAGCATCCACTCCAACTCCTGGCCCTGCACAGACACTCCAACAATTCCACCCTGTGCCTGAGAGCATTATCCAAACACTCCTGGAGCTCTGTCAGGCTTCCCAACTGCAGCATCTTTTCCTGCCACGCTCCAGGAAACCACACGAGCCACATTCACCAGCAGGGCACATCCTGCAGTCCGAGCTCCATCCCTTTTCCACAGGGGCACAGTCCCAGGTTCCAGCATAGCTTTGCTCTCTTCTCTCCTTCCCATCCCAGGATTTTGGGCTCCTCTACCCATTGCTACCCTGGCAGTGCCTTTGGGAGGAGGCTGAGTGTTCCCTCCCCAACCTGGAGCCCATTTACAAACCACATCTGCACCCGTTTAAACCCCCTTTTTCAGCAAACTGCTTTGGGGAAGACATTTTAGGCTCTCTCCTTTCTCAGCCTGCCTGATTTCCTCCTAAAAATCCTATATCCCATGTCCTAGGGTCAGATTTCCAGTGTCCCAAGTACTAAAAACAACCCATGGGGCTGTTTTTACCTTTTGCTGGTGCCAGGGGGGTGGTGGGTGAGTGTTTCTGCCTCTGTGTGTGGGAATTGCACCGTGTTTCCCAAGCAGAGGCTGGAAGAAACTCCTGACACAGATGGCACAGGGCTGAAGGGCTGTGTAGGATGGAGGGAAGGGCCTGGGGTGGTTGTGGAATAAAGGGAATATCTCACAGTCCACCATGAGATGAGGGTAGGCAGCAGCTCACAGACAGGGGTTCATCGGGTCAGAACCCCCCCAAAATACCCCCTTTCCCTCCCTGTGCTTTTTCATGGTCCTGGGGCAGCAAGAGATTGGCATCACCCTCCCACTCCAGGGATTTTTGAGAACAACCTGTGTCTTCCTATACTGCCATTCCCCAGCCTGTGCCTTTCTTATCTTCCCATTCCCTGAATAAAAGGATGATGAGGAGAAAAGACCCTTGGGGATGAGGGTGGGGGCAAAAAAGGATGCAGGAGAGAGCCAGAAACCCTGAGCATCCTGAGAGGACCATTTTCCAGGGAAGCAGAGATCCCTTGGCCCATTTCTTTCTTTCTTTTTCTTTCTTTCTTTCTTTCTTTCTTTCTTTCTTTCTTTCTTTCTTTCTTTCTTTCTTTCTTTCTTTCTTTCTTTCTTTTTCTTCCTTTCTTTCTTTTTCTTGCTTTCTTGCTTTCTTGCTTGCTTTCTTGCTTTCTTTCCTTTGTCCCTTTTGCCATTCCTGCCTGAGGCTTCTCCTCCCGGGTGTCTCCGGTGCTTCGTGGCTTTGAGAGAGCAGAGAGAACCCCTCGGGCTCCCGGAGGAGATGTTTGCAGTACAAGGGTTCAGCAGCAGATGGTGGTCTTTGTCCCGTTCTCCACACGCCGGGAAAACCAGCGGCTCCCACTGCGCGGCAGGACCGGGATGGCTCATCCGCGGGGGCTCAAACTGGGAGCTCACGGGCCCCGGCTCTGGGAGGAATGGTCGTGGGGCTGGGCTGGGGGACCAGGAGTGGAGGGAAGGGACGAGCCGCAGGGTTCAGCTCTGGAGCTGGATTTTCCCACAGGGAGGATGGGAGAAAGCGAGGAAAGAAACACCAGCAGGCAGGAAAGGGGAGAAGGTTTGAGTGTGTCTGCCCTGCTCCACAAACAAACTGGGCTTTGAGGGCTGGGGCAAGTGCCTGCTCTCCCCATCCCCTCCAAAAAGGCCGCAGAATTACCCAGAGGTTTCTAATATTTAGCATTTTTGTTAAAGCCCCAGGTCCTGGAGTCATGAGAATGCAGCAGGATGTCAGCTTCCAGCTAAAACAAATAAAGAGGGGATTCACAGCCCTCGGGCTGACACGGCAAAGCTGGAAGAAGACACGACCTTACCTCAGGGCCCGGAAAAAAATCCTGGAAAATAAAGGCACCAGGAGGCAAAACGCTCCCCAAACACATCCCACATCTTTGCATGAGCACACTGCTCACCAAGCAGCTAGAAATGGTGGGATACGTCCCTCTGGAGGGATCCCTCTCCTTCCCAAGGTGTCTGAGGACACCTGCACCCCTTGCTGCAGCTTTGGGTGCCTCTTCCCAGACTCTCAGAGCGTGGCTCGGGCTCAGGGCGTGCCAGTGGGAGCTCTGCAGCTTTGGTAGCGGGGTGAGGATCAAGGATCATACCTATCCCAGCCTTTCCCACTTTCCCCCAGGGAGGGCTTGTCTGGGAGCCTGAATTCCTGTGGAGCCAGGCTGCCTGAGAAGGGGAACAGGTGAAGGCAGAGCCCGGCCCCGCAGCCCCCGGCTCTCCGGGGAAGCCCCCCCAGCTGATAAATCATTCCCGGCTGTCTCCTGGCCCCGGGGTTGGCTCGGGAGGCGAAGAAGGAGTTTCCTGGCAGCAGCAGGAGCCGTGGCAGGGTTGGCCCAGGGTGGCTTTGGGATTAAGAGGGAACTTCTGCATCTGCCAAGCGGGTCCGGCGCAGCCTTTCCCCTTCCAGCTGCGGCTCCGCTGCCTCCAGCCCCCCTTCCCTGGCCAAATGAGCCCCCAGGGGATGGGGGGAGAGTGGGAGCTCGATGAGGCACAGAACCCCCTTGACTTGACCCCATCCCATGGCGGGGGACCCGATGGAGGGAAGGTGAGAGCGCTCCCGGATCCGCTCGGTGTGGATCAGCCCATGGAAAGGCTGCCAGGGTGGGCAGGGGGAGCTCCGGCCCTTCCTCCCGGGGCTCAGGCACCGTCCTGCCCGCAGCAACACCCACCGACATCCTCAGCATCCTCCTCTCGTGCCCCCGGGCCTAAAGCAAAGCGCAGAGCTCATCCCCACAGCCCCAGGGACAGCTGGTTTTCCCCCGAACCACCATTTCATCCATACCAGGGGTCACCTCCACCCATAGTCCCTCTCCTGGGGGAGAGGGGGGGGACTATTATCCCCTAAATCCTTCTCCCACCCCTAAAACTAACCCTCCCCATCCTCAGCACCGGCGCAGAGATCCACCCTCGCCACATGCCAGCCCTTCCCATCACATCCCCCCCTCCCCAGCCCTGCGTTTGGGTGCTTAAAATGTATCTGCAGTAGCATCTCAGCTGCTATTTTCCATCCCTCAGCGATAAGGCATCTGCGTGTACACAGCACCCAGAGAGCCGCTCACAAACAGCGGCTCCTTCCCATGGATATTCCTCCCCCCGCGCCCCGCTCCCAATTATCCACATCATCCCGGCGGCAGCGCCGTTCTGGCCCTGTTTTTGTTGCAGACTCCCACCCTTTGGTGTCTTTCCCCCCCTCCCCGTGTCGTGCTCGCCGATCGGAGATCACAGCCGTGACATTTGGGTGCCCGTTCCGCGGTGCCAGCCGGGCAGACCCGCCGGCGGCCACCGATTTTCCCCGCGTCGTCTCCCGATGCCGTCCAAACCGTTCCAGCAGCGGGAAGAACCGCCCTTCCCGCAGCATCCCCCTTCCCTTTCCACCCCCCACCCCTCCACCCAAGGTTGGGGAAAGGTGTGACACCCCAAAAATGGGGGGGAAGCCGCTGGAGCTGGGTGGGAGCATCCCCGAGCCCCGCGGGTGGGAATGGGAAGGGATCGGCTCAGGGTAGATGGAGCCACGGGGGGCTCAGCAGGGAAACTGGGATGGATCTGGGACCAGTTTGGCCTCTCCTGCAGCATCACACCTGCAGCCCAGTGAGGGTAAATAGCTCAGGCAAAGGGGGTTCCAGCCTGATGCCTGGGGAGAAAATATGTGATGGAATCTGGGGGCTTGTAGGGAAGAGGAAGGGAAGGGGAAGAAGAGGTAGGGAAGAGGATTCATTTGATTTTGGGCTTCTCTGGGTCAAAATTTCCCTGAGCTCCGGAGGGTGCAGCCCTATCCTCAGGTGCCAGGGCTGGGGGCTCAGGTGGGGGCTCTGGGTGCAGTGGATGCCTCTGTAGGTATTCCCAAAGGGACACTGAACCCCTCCTCAGGCAGGGATGTGCAGGCACAGGGGTGTTGCCACCCTGTTTAGAGGCTGGGGAAGTTGAGGCACAGTCAGGAGTGACCAACAACCCCCCATCCCTGCAACCAGTGATGGGACAAGGGGGTTCCCAGTCCTCTGCTCCCACCCCTGGCCCGTGGTGGGTGTTTGAGGGAGATCTGGGAAAGGGGCAAGGGCTGAAAAGCTGGGAATGAGATCTCCATGCACTGGTGGCACCCCAATTTCTTCCTTGCTTGTCCCCCAGGCTCTGGTGATTCGTGGTAGAGCAAGTTGTGGGGGGTTGAGGTGACGGTTGTGGGGGGCACATGGCTTTGGCCAAACTCCCACCCCCACCACGTGGGGGAAAGGCCCTGGCAGGGAGGGGAGTGCTGGAATGTGTGTCCCCCTCCCTCCCCTGCTGCTGCCTGGCCCTAATCCCGGGTGGGATGTGTGGAGACAGCTGTGCCTGCCCTGACATCACCCACCGGCTGCGCAGGAGCTGCCTTGGCCAGGGGCTCCTTCCCCAAGGGTTTGCGGGGAAGGGGGGAAGAAAGTCAAGGATTCCTCCTCCAAGGGTTTGCAGGAAGGGGGGGGCAAGAGGGCCAAGGGCTCCTTCTTCAAAGGTTTGCAGGGAAGGGGGGATAAGAGAGCCAAGGGTTCCTTCTCCAAGAGTTTGCAGGGAAGGAGGAGTAAAGACCAAGGACTCTTTCTCCAAGGGTTTGCAGGGAAGGGGGGAAGAAAATCAAGGGTTCTTCTCCAGGGGTTGCAGGGAAGGAGGAATAAAGTCAAGGGTTCTTCTCCAGGGGTTTGCAGGGAAGGAGGAATAAAGACCAAGGACTCCTTCTCCAAGGGATTGCAGGGAAGGGGGGCAAGAGGACCAAGGGCTTCTTCTCCAACTGTTTGCAGGGAAGGTGGCGGGAAGAAAGCCAAGGGTTCCTTCTCCTTCCTGACATGGAAGGGGGATCAAGTGGGCCAAGGGCTCCTTCTCCAAGGGTTTGCAGGGAAGGGGGCCAAGAGGCACCTGCATTCCCCTGAACCCTCTGCAAGCAGAGGAGGAGCCTTGTCCCTCTGCTTGCCAACAGATGCAGGCAGTGCTGGCTCCCCTGCAGCACAGGAGGACACAACCCCCACTGCTGGGACACCGTGTGTGACCCCAGCTGTGGCACAGGCTGGGCACTGCCCTCTGCCCACAGGCACAAAGGAAACCCCCAGTCAAGTGGATCATGGAATAACCCCAATGCTCCCCCTTTCAGCTGCCCAGACCCAGCAGTGAGCTTTGTTTTCCCAGCCCCAAGTCCCTGCTGCTGGTGCCTCGAAAGAGGGACTGGGAAGAGGTGGAAGGAGGGAGGGATGCAAAGCAGCTGCAGCTGGATGCAGGTGGAGGGAGACACGGGGATGTGCCTGCTCCCTTGGTTTGCTGCCTTTGCAGCTCTTCCCTCTGTGGCTGCTGCTGCTTGGGGGTTATAACTGTGCAAAAAGCAGTCCCAGGGTGGTCTGGCTGTGCCTAAAAAGGATGCTGGTGTGGAGGGAGCCGTGCCAGCATCCTCTGCTTCATCCAGCAGCTAATTCCCCCGCTCCTGGTGGCTCCTCGGGGTTTGTACAGTTGCACCTCCACAGCTGGTTTGCTGAGAAGGGCTTTGTTAGGCTGTGCCCCACGGAGCAGCTGCCCATCCGGATACTGGAATGCCACTGGGATAGTCCTGGGGTTAGATGGGAAGGCAGCTGATGGGCACCCCAAATGTGCTGCATTGTATTGTGGAGAGGTGGGTTTCATAGAATCATGGAATCATGGAATGGTTTGGGTTGGAAGGGACCTTAAAGATGATCCAGTTCCACCCTCTACCATGGGCAGGGATACCTTCCACCAGCCCAAGTTGGTCAGAGCCCCACCCAACATGGTCTCGGACAGTTCCAGGGAAGGAGCAGCCACAGCTTCTCTGGGCAACCTGTTTCCTTCAGTATTTCCCACAACCCAGGGCTGGACACCCCAAAACTTTCCCTTAACCCGCTGCTGATGGCTCGAGGCTTCCCAAAAATGACCCACCAGGAGTGATGCTGCGTCCCCTTCACTCCTCTTTCACCCTCCATCCCTGGCTGGGTAAAAAGGGGGACAGCCACAACTGATCCCAGCTTGCTGGGCTGCAGGAGGGGGATTGGATGTCAGCTGCCTGTGCCCTTGAAAATGTGATCCCCTCTGGGCCTGATGTTTTCACTGGAACCATCAATCAGGGGCAGAGCCACGATCAGATTTTATAGCCAGAGCTGCTTGTGAAACTCAAGCTGGGCATGGCAGCCCCTGCTCCACTCTCCTGGCAGGGGAAGGGGAAGCCTGGACGTGTTTAACCCCTTGTGATGGGCCCTTTGAGCTGCAGCTCTGCAGCAGTCCCAGCTCTTCTGCTTGTGTCACTTTGTCCCTCCTCTGTCCTCGGCATGTGACGCTGCAGACGCAGCACAGGGTGTTGATGAGGCTGGTGAGAAGCTCTGCACAAGCAGGTGACACACAGAGAACCTCCTTCCCTCGCTGTTTCCAGCCTCCCATCACCCCAAATCTGCTCAGTAACCCCACAGCAGGTCTGTGTGTTGTCCCCAAATCCCACAGTCCCCAGCCCTGGCTGTGGGGCCCGGGATATTCCCAGTGAGTTTGCAGCACTTGGGAGAACAGCCCACCCACTCCATCCCCTCCCAGGAGCCTCAGTGCCCTGCACATCCCACACCTCTTTTCCCCAGAAACATTAACTCATCCCTTCCCCGTGTTGTTATTTTGCTAAAACAGGCAGGGCACAAGTCCCTTGTTCTCTGAGTCCAGGGAATCTCCGCCCTGGAAGTGGGAAAATTCCCACTGCTGCTCATCTCTAGAGAGAGCAGTGCCTACCCATCCCAGCTCTGCCTTCTGGAACTTCCTCCTGGTGTCCCAATCCCTTTGTTTGCCCTCTCCTCGAGGAGTTTGTTCCTGGCCATCCCTTCCCTGTGCAGTGCCCTTCTCCGGGAGCTGCTCCGCTGACGTTTGCCCGGGAACGAAGCGGCTTTCCCGATGGACAACCCTTCTCCCTGCGGTGGCTGCTGAGGCCACGGGAATTCTGGGGCTGCTTTTACATCCCAGCCATGCCAGCCTGATGGATTGCTGATTGGAAAATCCACTTCCAAAGCTGGGAGCAGTGATAAAGGTTGGAGCAAGAGACAGGTCCCGCAGGGAACGGCTGTGCCGGGTGGGAGGAGGCGGCCGAGGTGGAGGTGAAAGCCCAGGAAGGGGTTGGGACAGACACGTGGAGTGGTTCTGGGGGCAGCTCAGTGTGGCACAGCCCAGAGGGTTCCTGAGCAGATGGCAGATTTATAAATCACACAATCATGGAGTCTCCTGAAGCTGGAAGGAGCCCCCAAGGAGCATCCAGGCACAAACATCCCAGCAACCTCACCCTGTCGCTGAGTGTTGTCCAAACATCTGTCTCATCGGAGAACTGTGGAGTCGTGGAATATCCTGGGCTGGAAGGGACCTACAGGGACCATCCTGTCCAAGCCCTGGCCCTGCACAGACACCCCAACAATCCCACCCTGTCCCTGAGAGGATCATCCAAACCCTCCTGCAGCTCTGGCAGCCTCGGGGCTGTGCCCACTGCCCTGGGGAGCCTGGTCAGTGCCCACCACCCTCTGGGGGAAGAACCTTTCCCTGATCCCCAACCCAACCCTGGCCTGGCACAGCTCCAGCCGCTCCCTCAGGTTCATTTTTTCATGTTAAATAAATAAATCTATGGCAGAAAGAAATCGAAGCCACCCCAGGTGGTTCCACACTATCAAGAAGAACTGGTTGGTTAAATCAGGCTGATTTCCAGAGCCTGACCCCAGCACTGTCAGTGTGGTGCCCAAACACAAAGTCACAAAGTTTGTGGTCTGGGAAGCCGAGGGGTGAAGTGGTGGTGGGGGAAATCAGCTAAAACCCCAATGCTGATTTATTTCTGACTCAGAGGAGCCAAGAACTGAGGGTTTAGTCTGTAACCACATGAAAACAGTTGTCCCTGGCCAAGCTGCTGCTCCCTGCCCTGTCCCACACCTCCTGGGTTCCACCCTGCTCTCCAACCTTACACAGGGCTAAGGAACAGGGATTAACTTCAAGTAGAAAAAGGGCTCTTGGAGCCAGATTTCTTGTTCCCTCTTGAGATACAGACCCTAACAGAGCATGGAAGGAGAAAATAGGGAAGAATTAGGTGAAATCACTGTCTTTTCCTTTGCTTTGGTTCCTAAAATGGGAACTACCTGTTGTTTTCTCCCCGCTGGTGTGTTTGGAATCCCTCAGAGACTCTCTCTCTAGAGAGAGCAGTGCCTACCCATCCCAGCTCTGCCTTCTGGAACTTCCTCCTGGTGTCCCAGTCCCTTTGTTTGCCCTCTCCTCGAGGAGTTTGTTCCTGGCCATCCTCCCCCCGTGCAGTGCCTTGATCGGGAACTGCTCCCGTGGCTCCGGCGACGTTTGCCCGGGAACAAAGCGGAGTGTAGGTGCCCACAAACCCCCTAAATCCCACCTAGGACGTGATTCACGTCAAGCAACACCACTTGGGATGTGCTCCCTAAGCCTATTGCTGGTGCAAACCTCCCTGCTGGCCCTGAGCACCGTCGTGCCCGTGGCCGTGGGCTGATTTCCTGCTGCCCATGCTGTGGGGAAGGCGATAATCCCTGGGTAACACCTGCATTTACAGCCCGCGCTGCCTCCCCCACTTGTCAGCTCCTTTTAACCACACATGATAACTTGCCAGAGGCTCCTGATGTTGTTTTTCCCGGAGTTGGGCAATGTGTTGAGCAGCTGCTTGTGGGGAGAGTCTCATCTTTCTGCCCCAGCCAGGCAGAGCCCGCCCGGATCCTTCTCCTCCTCCCGTTTGCTTTAGGAGCACTAAGACTTTGGCACCACTTCAGACCCTCCCTCCTGTCCCGGGCTGGGGGGGGGAGGCAGCTGTGATGCCTTCTCACAGCCTGGGAAAATAGTTCAGGGCTCCACATGTCCCTGAGAGGCCTGAAATTCAAGTGGCTGGTGCTCTCACTCCCCACTCCCCCCTCTGTCCTTCTCCCCTTCCTTTTTTCCCCTCTCTTTTCTCCCCCCAGCCTTGGAGATTAAGCTCTTTCCCTCCCTCATTAGGGAGAACAGGCCACCCATCCTATCCCTTCCCAGGAGCCTCAGTGCCCTGTACATCCCACACCTCTTTTCCCTGGAAACGTTAACCCATTCCTTCCCCATCCCATTATTTTGGACACAGTAATTCCAGCCATTCCAAGGTACTTTTTCATATTGTACCCTCCTTTTCCAGTTGTGTGGTGAGTCTGAGGCATTACTATTGTTGGGAATGTGTTCCTACACCTCTCCAGGTTTGCAGTTCCGAGACACAGAACCCACAGAATGAACCTCCCAATTAATAATTATCTATTAATTCATCTCACTCTTAGATAGTATCCTGCTGTTCCCCCCCCGGATAGGTGGAAAAGCAGTTTATCCCAATTTTATAGAAGAGGAATTGAGGTGCAAAGGATTTTCAGAGGTTCCAAATCCTATGGACATGAATCTGATTCTGCCCAGCACCACAATTTCAGGGAGCCTTTCCCTGTTTTACCACCAAGGAACTCCCCAGCAGTGATTCCTGTGGTTCAGGCATCAAACCATGGTGCAAACCCACCTATGTCCCAGCTGAGGGACAGGCAGAGCTGCTGGGTTGGAACTGGATCCCAGAGTTTTGCAAATATTTGGCGCCACACACAGATGCTCGTGTACAAAATAGGTCATGCAAATGGACTGTGCAGGCAGCAGAGGCCCTTAAAATACCTGTCAGCACTTTATGCCTCGTCCTTCTTCATGCAAAATCACACTTTAATGCTTCTTGGCAAGCAAAGGAGCCAGTTTTATCCCAAGGTCATTGATACTTCTTAAAAGTGCCGCCGACTCAGAGTAGTGAAGGTTTTACACCCCTTTTGTACTACAGGAAACTGTGTCTCAAGGTGCAGGCAGGAGCCAGGGTGTGGAAATGAAGCCTCCTCATGTGGACAGGACAGTGACTCCTGCCCAGCCTGCACTTGGCATCAGGAAAAAGCTGGGGCTGCATCCCACTGTGAGGATGGCTGGACAGAGGGGATGGATGGATGGATGGATGGATGGATGGAGGGATGGAGGGATGGATGGATGGGTGGGTGGGTGGATGGATGGATGGATGGATGGATGGATGGAG
>VXAU01003114.1:372528-404708 GCA_013399695.1 Formicarius rufipectus | reverse complement strand
TAAATGTCGCCGGCCGAGGATGGCGGTGGGTTGGTTTGGGGAAGTGTGTCGTTTTGTGGGGTATCCGGGCGGGCTCGGGTGAATGCTCCTGTCCTCTGGAGAACAGCTCCTCCTGGGAGGGAGAACAAGGAATTCTCCGGGACATTTCCCTGTGCCCGTGAGCTGCTGCGTCCCTGGGCGCGGAGGGGGTGTGTGGAGCGGCCTTCCTCCCCTGAAACAATAACCTCGTGTCTCGGCAACTGGAACATGTTCTCGGGGGGGGGCCTGGGAGGCGGCTGAAGGACCACAAGGCGTTGGTTTTTTTGTTTAGTTAGTGTTTTGTTACTGGCGTCCCCCCTCTTTGGTATGACGTGCTGCTTTCTGTGGAGTGGTGATGTAGCGACGCTGTCGGTGCCCCGCAGGTGCCGCGGGCGGCGAGGCCGGTTCCGGGGGCAGCCGCTGGGCGCTGCTGGTCCCCGCCGCTGTCGGCGGAGCCTTGGTGGCCCTGTACGCTGTGGTCACTCCCTTTGTGGCCCCCGCGCTGAGGAAAGTGTGCCTGCCCTTCGTGCCCGCCACTGCCGCCCAGATCCAGAACGTGCTGAAAATGCTGGAAAACAGAAGTGGCCCCCTAGTTGACATTGGTAGCGGGGATGGACGCATTGTAAGTTGTGGATGTTGCCTTGCTTTTATATCGGGTCTCGAAAAAGTACCAAATGCTGTAGCTATTGTTTTCTCATACTTATGAATGCCTTGTCTTTGGCATCCTGTGGTTTTGTTTGACTCTGGCACAAAGGATCAAAGTTGAGAAAGGTTTGCATTAAGTTCAGGTAAGTAATAAGTACATTTTGCTCCAGTCTTACTTGCAGCTTGACCAAGGCAGCATACAATACACAAGCCACCTCGTGCTCACTGGAGGGAATTGCGCCCCATTCATGTGAATAGACGCAATGCAAATAGATGCAATCCAAGAGCACGGTGTTTCATCTCACAGCCTCACTCTGCAGTTCTAGGCTTAATGTGTAAAGGTGGCAGAAGAGCAAAAGAGAATTTGAAATGACTGATGGATCACAAGAATAAAAATTCTGGTAATTGTTAGAACTGTGGTCTTCACACCTTTGTGAAGTGCTGACTTCCCCACTTTAAAATCCATGTGGTTAAAGCTAGAATATTCACTGAGAGAAATGGTGAGCATCACAAAAGTTGAACTTCTCCCAGGACATTGCTTGTACCCCAGTTTGTGAAATGTAGCGGTGAAGAACTGTCAGGGGGTTTTGGTGTTTGGTTTTTTTTGGTCGTTGTGGTGTTTTGTATCCCTTTTTCGTAACCACTTGCTTCGAGTCAGCTTTATCAACAGGATGGTCCACTAAGAGTCTTTTTGATGGAATTAAATAAGTTCTTGAATGCTACCCATGTCTGTTCTTAATGTGAATGAGTCAACCATTTTTCTGCATGAAAAAATTTGGTTTGGAAACGCAAATCTTTGAAGGTGGTGTGAATTGTGCCAGAGTAGGAAAGACCAAAAAAAAAAAAATCCATGGGTACAAGAGAACTGCAGTTTCTGCTGCTCTCTCTGTTCTTCATTCTAACTGTTTACTCTCATCTGAGGTATTTAATTTGACTAGGTCCTGAGTGTTGAATTCTGGTTATATAGGTTCCTGAGCAGAGACAAAAGACTGGGAAGCCAGGTGCCTAAAACTGAATGCTTGGTGCTTCATTAATACGTGTGTCCTGAAAAAAATCTGTTTAGGGGCTTTTAAATATTTAACACATAGATGTAATCAGTGAATAAATATGATGACATTTTTGTTTCTATGTATGGTAAAAATGTTAGATTCTTTCAGTGAATTTTCAAGTGCTCTCTCTGTGATGGAAGATGCAATATTTTAACAATGTGAAATACGTTGCCCAGGTAATGCTGGTTAAGAAGTGCATGCTTCTTTATGGCTTCATCCAGCCTGTTTTGTGATTCATCAGGTGTTTCCTGATTAAAACTTTGCAGTAACCTTTTAAATTATGTTTTAAACCATTGGTCTAGAAACTGGTGCCTTTTTGTATTTATTTTTTTTTTTTAATATAGATCAACAGATTGCTTTCAGACTCCTGCTATTGGTGTGTCATTTTGGCTCTGATTCAGGGATTACTCAAGTGGCTACCCCTCACTGCTTTTCAAATAAGTGACCTAATTTTGGGCATTTTTACCTGTGTGTTTCACTATTCTCTCCATAGTCAATTTTGGTACTCTTTAATTCTAAAATAGTGTCATGAATGTGTTAAACTTTTATGTAAGTCATAGATGTACTACAGGCTCACGGCTTTGCCCTATGAATGTTTGTGTTTTTGTTTGCATGAACTTACTAATTTTCATTGAACTAGTAATAATAGTAAAATGTAGTTTTGAGTTTTTGTTTGCTATACTACTAAGCTGCATTACTGTTGGGCATTTAAACCTGAGTGACTTAGACTAGTGCTTTCTTTTGATTTATATTTTAAATAAAACTATGTGCTCCTGTTTAGATTAACAGACCTTTATGTTTCTAAGTGAAGATTTATTTTCTTCCTTGTAGGTGATAGCAGCTGCAAAAAGGGGATTCAAAGCTGTTGGTTACGAATTAAATCCATGGCTAGTTTGGTACTCCAGATACCGAGCCTGGAGAGATGGAGTACATCAGAATACCAAATTTTATATTTCAGACTTATGGAAGGTAGGTAGTGAAATATGTAAGAAGGATGATTGACAGATTTTAATAGTTTGGAAATACTTTCCTGAAAGAACCAGAATGCTGATTGACCACAAGATGCTGTAGTGGGCTTTGAACAAAAGTACTTGTGCCAAGAGTCAAGCTTCTATGGGCTTAATACACTGTTCTGCTGGTTCTGTACCTTGTTGAAGTGCTATCCTTTATTAGTTAAAGCTTCGTACCTGATGAATTACATGGGGTTTTGTGTTTTTTTTTGTGGGTTTGGTTTTCTTTTTTTTTTTTTTTTTCCAGAGATGAGCATAGGAAAATTCCATGGCACCGACTGGAAGAAGACTGGAAGAACCCAGGCATTAGAATGCCTGGGAAGTCTTCATGGCTAACATTTAATAAAAGCTTAAACTGTAAATGGTTTTAACATTTACAGGAGCTGTGGAAAAAAGTAAATTTGGATATGAATAACATCTTGTAGGTATCTTCTAAATTAATGCTTCCTGTGCTACAAGAATTTGTGCCATATTCTTGGCTAGACAGTAGAAGTCTTTTTGCTGTTCAGCAATATAAAGTTTTCTTTATATGAAAATTTGTGTGATGAAAAGTTGATGGGGATCTGCTTTCATATCTTTGGTCTAAATCCCTGTTGAAAAAAGGGCAGTTAGAGGGATTGGGACAAAAGAATGGTGAGGACTTCTCCAAGTATAAATGCCTTTTTCATTTAAGGCTCATTCTCAATTTTTATTTTAGGTTTCTTTTTCCCATTATAGAAACATTGTTGTTTTTGGGGTACCTCAAATGGTAAGTTTACTGTTTTTGCACTATTTAATTATTTTACTACCAAGACGTTCAGTGATAGTACATTTATGTGCAAAATAAGCCAACCTGCAGTAGGTCAAAGGTAGTCAGTAATAGTCATAGAATCATAGAATATTAAGGGTTGAAAACGATCTTAAAGATCATCTAGTCCCAACTCCCCAGCCATTGGCAGGGACACCTTCCACTGGACCATGTTGCTCAAGATGTTACCCAACCTGGGCTTAAACATTGCCAGGATTGAGGCATCCACAACCACCTCCCTGGGCAACTTGTTCCAGTGTCTAACCACCCTCACAGGAAAAAACGTCTTCCTAAGATTTAACTGAACTTTCCCCTCTTTCAATTTGCACTCATTCCTGCTTGTCCTGTCACTACAGTTCCTGATGAAGAGCCCCTCTCTGGCTTCTCTGTAGGAGGTCTCTGTGCAACCTTCTCTTTTCCAGGCTGAAGGCCCCAACTTGCCCACCCTGTCTTTGGAGAGAAGGTGCTCCAGTCATCAACTTCTTTGCCCTCTCTGGACTTGCTCCAAGGTCCATGCCCTTATGTTGGGAGCACCAGAACTGTACACAGCACTTGAGGCGGAGTCTCATTACGGTGGAGTGGAGAGGGAGAAACACTTCCTTCCACCTGTTCACCACATTCCTTTTGACACAGCCCAGTACTTGGGTGGTTTTCTGGGCTGGGAGCACACACTGCTGGCTCACGTTGAATTTTTCCTCAACTGTTGTCCCCAAGTCTTTCTCCACAGAGCTGCTCTAAGCCACTTCTCCATCCAACCTGCAGGTGTGTCTGTTTTCTGTGTCCCAGGTGTAGGCCCTTGCACTTTGCTCTGTTGAACTTCACGAGTTTTGCATCAGCCCACCTCTCAAACCTGTCAGGGTCCCTGACAGGACATCCCTTCCCTCCAGCATGTCAACTACCACACAGGTTGGTGTTTGTCTGCAAACTTGCTGAGGGTGTGCTTGATCACAAATAATATTTTTCCATTTAATTGTTGCTTCTTAATGTCTATGATAAGACATAGTTAAATTTGTGATAGTATGCAGACTGGAGCTCTGAAAATCTACATGTTTTTGAGAAGAATTTTCTGTCCATTAGTTTAGAATCCAATGAAAACTGCTGTGCTCAAGATGCTTGGAGGGAAGCTGATAGATTTATCCTTGAAAATTTCAGGTTTTCATTCTGAAAATAGGAGTTTGCAAGGAGAAGATGGAATAGGAATTAGCTACAGCTGTTAGAATGTTGAACTTTGCTTATGTTCTCCAAAAACCAGATCACCTCAAATAGGCCAGCATTTGGTATTTGGAATAACTGCTTGTTCATGTGTGGATTGTGAGGGTTTAGGAAAGTAGATAAATACTTCAACTGGCTTTGTAGGCTATACTCAATATGTCCTTGGGGAAAATGCACTCCTCAAAACTGGTACAGAAATCGAGTTGCGTGGATTGCTTTATTGCTCTCCTACTCAAGTTCCGGCAGGGGGCAGTACAAACGTTTGGATTTGCAGTCGGGAATTCTGCCGTTGCACAGAGGGAAAAAATGCGGGTGAAGAAAGAAGCTTCGGTAAACTCGAAATAAACAAATGCCCTGGGAAAATGAGTAAACCTAGCAGAAATACTGACTTAACTTTAAATGTAATAAAGTGGGATAAATTAATGGCAGCTGTGATAGAGTAACTATTCGGTTCAAAATAACTTCTGTAAATCCAGTAAAAACACGGCTAAATTCTTTCAGAAGTATTGTCATAATGCAACAGATGCAAAAAAAACCCCAAAGCTCTGTTTCCTGAGCATTCATTTGCTTATTATCCCCTTTAAATTTGGAAGCTGTGAATGCTTAGCCTTCTGAATGACTGAATTAATTTTCTAGATCTCTTAATACATTTTTTTCCTTTTTACTGAGGACAATAGATCTGTTTAGTTTTTTTAAATAATGCTGGTCTGATTTGGTGCTGCCACACAGTACCTTTTTATCATATCTAAGATTAGGTTGCAAAACTTGGATTTATTGATCTTCAGGGAAGACTAAGACCTCTCTTGTTCTTGCAAGCATCTGGGAGGAAGGTGTGTTTGTTTCTGAGTCATTGCAGAGAGAGACTTTTACTTGTTCAGAGTTGGATGATGGAATTCTTACCAGGTGTTCATGTTTGCAGCTTCTGTGTATTTAACTGAGTATATACTGTGCAAAAGGTTTACTGCATTATGTATCTGTGTAAACATACCAAAAAATTCCCAACCTCTGCTTGACATAAAATACACTATGCTTGTAACACCTAAAGTAACTGAGTAGGTTTAGCTTAAAAACTAGTTTGAGTGGTTCAAGGGTGTAATTCTGTCTGATCTATTAATGACTTTTTTCTAATTTAAGCAAAGGTAGACATGAGGTGTTGCTAACTTTCATAATTACTTATTAAATATTAGGCCATATCTCTATTTGTAATTTCTGTAACAAATCAGATCTTCTGCTGCTGTGTCAACTCAGTTTTAGATACCAAAGTGGGCTTATTTTTCTGGTTCATTTAAGGTGTGGTAGCAAAAATGCATTTGCAGTGTGGATGGAAATCAGAGCATAGATGTTTAAAAACATTTGGAAGCAACTCTTTGGTATATTAGGTCTATGACTATAATTTTCCTAAAATACTCCATTCTAAGCTTAAATGGAGCTATAGCAGGATATTACATCAAAGGCACACCCTGCACGTATGTGACAGTAGAAGCTATCTGCAGCCTTTGGGAATGCTATTTCTCATTCAGTCTTGTTTTCTAATAATAATCTGTTGGGTTTTGTTTTGTTGTTTTTATTGTGAAATTTTTGTGTATTGTGTCTTAAGGTGAGCTACATTTGTAAATAATTACTGTCCTTTTAACGTCTAAATGTTGTATCTTTATATCAAAGTAAATACAGTTTTACATGCAACAGAAGTAGTTACAGAGCTTGCTGTTATAACTACTCATTCAGACACATTCAGTGTGTAAGAATAAAAGGAACTCAAAATGGTTGTGCATCACTGTTCTGCTTAAGAACACCAATACCATGAAACTTTTCCAAAGGACAAAAAAGGCTAAATCTGTTAAATCTCCCTGCCTCCAGAACATAATCACTGTCTGATATGGGAAAGACATTTCTTTGAAGTCTAGATGTGTTAATTCATTTCTCACTTAATCCACAACAGAATTTGCAAGGAGCGTATCAGTGTTGCTCTGTTCTAGAAAAGTAGTGGTATTGCCCTTGGATTTCATATCCCCTCAGTTTTTGTGAATGGAGGAAAATTAGACTGTAGATGTTCAACTGAGTAGAGTTGCACAGTGGTATGTGACACACTCCTCCATAACATCCTGCTCTCTAGATTGAAGAGAGGTGGATTTGTTGGATGGACTATTCAGTGGATAAGGAATTGGCTGGATGGCTATATCCAGCAGGTAATGGTCAGTGGCTCAGTGTCCAGATGGTGATCAGTCACAAGTGCTGTCCCACAGTCCTGCATAATAACTTCATTAATGACATGAACAGTGGTATTGAGTGCACCCTCAGAAAAATTTGCAGATGATACCAAGCTGAGATCATGCAGTTGATATGCCTGAAGGATGGGAGGATGTCCAAAGGAACATGGACAAGAAGTAAGCCCCTGGAAACCTCATGAAGTTCAACAAGATCAAGTGCAACCTGCAAGTGATCTGCACCTGGGCCAGGGAGACCCTGGTACATCTAGGCTGGGGATGGACAGATCGTGAGCAGCCCTGCTGAGAAGGACTTGGGGATGGTTGTGGATAAAAAGATGGACATGAGCTGGCAAATGTGCACTTGCAGCCTGGAAAGTCAGTTGCATCCTGGACTGAATCAAAAGCAGTGTGGTCAGCATAGCAAGGGATGGGATTCTGCCCCTCTACTTTGCTCTCATGAGACCTCACCTGGAGTGCTGCATCCAGCTCTGGGGTCCTCAGCACAAGACAGATGTGAATCTGTTGGAGCAGGTTCAGAGAAAGGCCATGAATATGATCAGAGGGCTGGAGCTCCTCTCCTGTGACCACAGACTGAAAGACTTGGGGTTGTTCAGTCTGGAGAAGATGACTCCTGGGAGACCTTATTGCAGTCTCAGTACTTTAAGGGGCTGTATAAAAGAGTTGGGGACAGACTATTATTAGTGACTGTAGTAGCAGAAAAAGATGTGCCAGCCCATGGCAGAGGGATTGAGCTAGATGACCTTTATAGGTTGTCCCTCCCATTCTATGATTCTGCATTCTGTTTCATGCAGTGCTGCTGCAGGGATTTGTGTGCGTGTGTTAACAGGCTGTGGATTCAACGAAGTTCAATAGCATTTAACATACTAGTGCTTCACCATGCAGTGACAGCAGAATGTTTGCTTTGGGTTGTTGTCTGTGTGATATTTTGAGTGTCCCAGGATCTTTCTTGGGATTAGACTGTAAATTATGAGCAGTGGTGACCTCTGAGTACCACACAATAGCTCATAAACATAAGGTTGTCAGAAATAGCATAAATTCAGGGGGCTGAACTTCATTCTCTTCAAAGAATCTCACTGAAGAGAATTGTGAATTGGAACATGTAAAGTCTTTCTTTTGAATTTTTTTTTTAATTTAAGGGATAAATTTTTTATTTAATTTTTTGAAGTTAATGATTTTCTTGATGTCACCAATTGGGGCACAAAAGCCATTTTCTAGTTTTAGGTATTCTTTGTCAAGATATCAAAGCCAAAATACATATCATGAATACTTTCATAAGGTTTTTCAAAAACCTTGGACTTCCTTGAACTCTTAAATTGCATTCTGAAGAGAATGCTTCTTTTTTTGTTCTGCTTCTGAGAGCTTTTTATTGTTATTCAACAGATGCCACAGTTGGAGAAGAAGCTGGAAGAAGAACTTGAATGTAATGCCAGAATCATTGCCTGTCGCTTTCCTTTCCCCTGCTGGATTCCAGATCATACTACTGGAAAGGGAATAGACACTGTGTGGGCCTATGATTTGAAGCATTCTAGAGGATGTAAAACAAAGAGTTTGGAAGTTATGCCAGAGACAGAATCCTAAATATCTAACTTGTTTATACTGAATTTTTTAGCTTTGACTTTACCTGTTGAAGATAAGGTTAATGTGGATACACTCCTGGCATATGAAGATATATATATTCCCTTAAAGAACTGAAGTACACTGGTTATTGGAAAGCAAACAAAGGTTATTGAAAGATGTAGTTAAATGGCTAAATATAGTGTCCTGGTTTAACCTCATCTGGCAATGAAGTACCATACAGATGTTCACTCACCCCAGTTCCCACACTTCCCCAGTGTGATGGGAAGGAAAATTGGAAAAAAAGTTATTCCCATGCATTGAGATAGGAGCAATTTAATAATTGAAATAAATTTAATAATAGTTGCAGTGAAAAGTGAGACAACAAAAAGAGAGGAGTAAAACCCAAGAAAAATGTGTGATGCACGATGCCATTGCGTACCACCCACTGACTGATGCCCAGCCCACCCCAGAGCAGGGATCAGCCCCTCCTTGACAACTACCCCGGTTTATATACTGGGCATGATGCTCTATGGCATGGAGTATCCCTCTGGCCAGTTTGGATCAGCTGTTCTGGCTGTGTATCCTCCTGGCTTCTTGAATAACTCCTTTTTGCCAGAGCGTGGGAAACTGAAATGTCCTGGGCTTGGGGCAGGCACTGCTCATCATCAACTAAATTATCGCTGTGTTATCAGTATTGTTTTCATCCTAGATCCAAACCAGCATTTTACCAACTACTAAGAAGAAAACTAACTTATTGCAGCTGGAACCATGGCATGTAACTAGTAAAAATAATGAGGCAGTTTTATAGAAGTGGAAAGGTTTAATATGGAAAATGGGATAAAAACACATATCACTACTGTTAAGGGGAATATATGAATAATTTAAAATGCTCAAATTGGTGAACATGATATATTTGTTCTTTCTGACTTTACATAGGATTTGTTTTTGGTGGTGTGTGCATACACAAAACTGATCCAGGCAGAGTATGATGATGATGCCGATTGTTCACATTTCAGCCTTGAATGTATACTTTTAATAGTTGAGTATGACAAAAGAAGCAAATACGATAAATTGTTCATTAACAAAAGTGCAGCCTCTGATTATATTAATGAATTTTTATTTAACTTGTTACATGAAAATAAAAATGCGTGTGTTCTTACTGAACTCTTAGTAGTATAAGCCTTTGCAGATGACCATAATTTTTTCCTAATCTCTCTGATTTAGGAACGGTTTCAGAAATCATTTACTTGCCAGTGAAGCGTCACCATTTCTTTGTGCTGAAACATGGGATAGGTATGGATACGAGTTACTTAACTTGAATACTTGCAGGCTGTCTCTGATTCCAGAGCTAGTTGTTCTGACTAGCTTGGCTAAATCTTATTGAACCTCATTTAATTTTGGATATGAGAAGGAAGGTTTTCAATCAGACTTCTTTTCCCTTCTACTTTTCTATACCATCTGATGAGATCTCAGAAACTCATGGTATCTCTGTGTGGCTTTTCCTTCTAATTGAAGCAAGTTCTGCCTCTCCTTTTGCAATAATGGTTTGCAGTGGGGTACTGTCACTGCATTGATGTTTTCCTTTTCTACCATGGTTACAGCACTTTTCTAACAGTCTGCTTGCTTATTGTTTTTGGTTTCCAAGTACAGTTCTACTGTTTTCACCTAGTAACAATTAGTCAAAGTTCATAGTCAGCCTCCCCTGTCCCCAGTTAACATGTAGCCTGTTTGTTCAGCACTGACTATATAAGTTTGTCAGACCTTTGTATATATGATAACGATAGAATGAAGTTAAGCCAGGCAATTGTCGCCTGACTTCAAGGCAGTCATTATAACAACTAAGATTAGCTGAGGCCAAGCAAAGTGGTGAGGCTGTACAATTTCAGGTAAATATAAAGTCTGACATTTTATTAGGTGATGGTGAAGCAAATTTGCTAGACTACAGTATCTGACTTGAAGAGAAGGTGGGTGTTATTCGGGATGCGTAGTCTACAATGATACCTTTATCCAGGCTTTTTGGTTTTGGTGGGAGAGGAAGGAGAATTTAAAATACAAATCTACACTTAGTATTTGAAATTGGACAGTGACCTCATTTTGTTCTGATTGTGTATGCAAAGCAGGGAAAAAAAAGGTCAAATGTATCTGGAGTCTGCAAAGGGGAGGTGATATCAGCCTTGCCTGGCAAAGCATGACTGTAAACATGGAGACTGTGTTCTGAAGAACACTGACTTCTGGTAAGACTTTTACAGTCTTTCATTGTGATGTTGCATAAAGCATCTTGTAAAACAACATGAAATTCTGTCGTGATATGAATGTTATGATTTTTACAGTGACAGGGCTAGAGTGGCTTATCTAAAATGCCTGAATTTAATATCCCAATGCTGTAAAACTAGAACCTTAGACAAAGGAAATATGAAATTTCTATTGGAAAAAGGCCTTACAAATTGTAAATTAGCTAATTAAGCAGAGTCTTTCCTCAAATGATTATAAAGCAGAAGAGGAGGCAAAACATTTTGATTAATTGAATTGTGACTCGTCTGAAGTGCAGTGCTTTGACCCAAGTTTCTACAACCTACTTTCACTGAAATTTGTAAGGACTGAAGCAGCTGTTTACTTTTTATTGTGTTTGACTATTTTTTTCTGTTGCATTAATGTTTGCCTGTTACAGGTAAAACAGTTTCTTATTTCTGCCTGTGGTAACAGTTTTGGGATGTGCACTTCTTAGTTACCATCTGCCCCTCCAGAAATACTTATTGAGGAGGGTGAAATAGAATTAATGATTTGATGGTCTGAGCTTTAGAAGAACTAAGTGCTGTCCTCAAGGCAAGGAGAGATTTATGAATGTTTTTAAATAAAGCAGAGGGCTGTTTCTTGCTCTGGCCTTTTTGGGGGCCTACTTTGAAATAAGCAGTGGTCTGAAGGTTTGGAATTCCTTATGACATAAGGAAATGTTCCATGTTTCCTGTTTCCATGGTTTAAGTGTGAAATGGAGAGAAAACTGCTCTAGTTTACACAGGAAGACTGGGAAATCATTTTCTTGTCATACTGTGTTCAGTATTTTTCTTTCACTTACTATGTTCTCTTGATAGTTTCAAAGATTAAATACCTAACTATGACTTATCACTGTATGGATTATTATGTTCATACACTTTCAATTGCTAAGGTAATGTATTATGATTCTGTTGATATGCTACTTCAGAGTACAAATTTATCTTCTGAAAACCAGGAAAGAGAACTGTCTTAACTGAATTATAGTGTAGGTCTGAAGCCAAAAGGAGGAAATCTTCAAGTTCCACATGCTGTTCAATACCAAAGTAATTCAGAGACACAGAAGCCCCATAGTTTACTTTTGTTTTTGTCTTCTAGTAGAATCACTTGCCTTTTGGGAGTTACTTGTTTTATTCTTTTCTTGCCCTGTCAGATCTTAGCAAAAAACGTTACATTACAGAATATTCTTTGTTCTTCTCTCTCCCCTCCCTTTTCCTCTTTTTTTTTTTTTTTTTTTTTTTTTTTTTTTCTTCCCCCTAATTAAGCCCATTGTGTCACCACAGGTTTTGTGATGCAAGGTAAGTCGTACCAATGCAGCATCTGAGTGCTACAATTCTAATCTTGTAGTTTCCCATTTCTGTTCTGCATAATTTGGCTTTTTAGGGAATAAGAGAGGGGTATGTCAACAAGAGAGACATCTGATCAGCAGCTTGCTCATTATACTGCACAGTCACTACAGGCACACAGCAATGTCAACCAAGCTTGTCCTGTTTTGTTTGGGAAATGTACATTTTTATATGACTTTTAAGCATTTCTATATTACAGGGTGTATTGAAGTTCTTGGATTATCCTCTGATCTGATTATGTTCTGCCATTTAATCTAATACTGCTCCAATTCTCTGTCACTGAGAGGTGCTGTTTATTTCTGACTCACGAGTTGTAGCCAGGTAAAAAGATAGAGAATCCACTTTCAAATAAACCACCATATTTCACAAATCAGTTGAATAAGTATGGTCTGTGGAAAACAAGTTCCAAAGCCCAGGCTTTGGGGAAGTCTTTCACCTTCCATGAAGGACAGAAACCTTTCAGAGATCTCCTGAATTCTGTGTGTNTTTAAACTGGTACTTGAGCTTTGTTTTCTCATGTGTATGTTCTTCAAAACTTTTTACCACCGTAACACCATTCTAAGATCTATAGGGGAAGTGAGCAGAGGCAGCATTTTGGTTTTATCTTTATATTTTGAGCTGTGGGAGGAATGGAGGAAAGGGTAAACTGCCCAAGTGTGGCAATTTTATCTTTTTCAAAAGCACTTTGACAGACTTGCACGTCATTGGTGCGTATTTCTCATTGAATAGGAATCCATACTAAGAGTGGGCTGTGACAAGCGTTCACTAACAAATGGGTTCTTGTCTGATACCATTACACTTGAACAAACACTTGGTATGGATAGATTGCCTCATACTTCCATAGTTTCACTTGCCAAGGTTTACAAATACTGAAGCATTTCTTCAAGAAATGACATGAGTCCTCCAAATTCATGGTTCAGATTTGGGTTGTCCTGTGCAGAGCCGAGTTGGACTCTGATGACCCTTTTCGGTTGCTTTCAACTGAGGATATTCTATGATTCTCTTGTTGAGCAGGACAGCCGAACACCAGATTTAAAGCCAGTAAATTCTGCTGTGAGTCAATTATTTTTCTTTAACAATTGACAAGATTGCAGTTCCCTAATTTTAAAGTGTAGCCCCGGCTTGTGTATCAGAAGTACTATATATTCTTCTGGAAGATCTCTTGAATTCTTGATAAGACAGGGTGACATCTGTGTTTAACTTAAAAATCACCCTTGAGTGAGATTCCTGAGAATAGTAACTGCAGGTTTTTTCTTTGCACTATAATTTTTCTGTTCACCCTTGTGCGTTTCACTGAGGGAGACTTTTATATGGATAAGTACATTTTCCTCCCATTTTGTTTCTGAATTTTCCCTCTTAAGTGTTTGGTTTTGTTTTTCATAGTCTTTTTACAATTTGACTGTTTGACTTCATAAATTCATCAGATCTTCTAATTTCCTTTAATTTTTCCCCCTGTAAATTAGGTTGTAGTTTCTTGTTTTTCACAGCAACTTTCAGGAAGACTAAATATGTTAAGGAATGTTCTTTTCCTTTCTCACACATTAAACATGCATTTAACTAACCTTCTTGATTTATTTAGCAGTCTATATGCTGACATAGCATGACTTTTTTTTCCAGTGAATGAAAGTAAAGCACATCCACCACAATGGTATTTAGATTGAAAAATAGCTTTGGTCTGCAATGACTCTAACTATTTAGTAGGTTTAAGTACCTAATTTCACTTTTTTATTATATTTCATCACTTGGAAAATGAATATAGGCCTTTTATCCCTTTAGTAGTTCTTTGGATTTGGATTATTTGTTCAGGTGGGAGTTTGCTGACTTCTTTTTCTTATTATAACATTAGGGTTTCTATTAGAGGTTTTGGTTGAAATGTCAGATGGATGTTTTTTCAGCAGGTTGGTGTGTAGACTTGGAAAAATCCCTGTAATACAATCCAGTGAACTGCTAGCATTGATAGAAATTAAATAAAAGCTGCTTACCAGTAAATGCGCAGGGATATTTTTCAGCTTACTGTATGTGTTGTGGGTTTTAAAAGTAAATTAGGTTTTTGAAGGCCATATAAAACTTGTGGCACAAAGAGGTCTTTACAAGGTCAGAAGTAGTAAATTACTGGCTTTCAGCCTGAGGTTTGTGGCTACCTTCTGAGGAATCCACAAAAAGTAATTTAAAAAGCAGATCTACTATCAGTTGGTTTGTATTTGCTGCCCGTGGTTGTGTTCTTGCATTGGAAAATGTTAATGTGTCTGAAACAATCATTTGACAATCTCTGAACTAAAAATATGAGTTTACATAAGACGTTAACTAAATGGAAATGAGTTTATCAAAGTAAGGAGGTTTTTCTTCTTCTTTCTGTTGTTCCTTGCCTGGATTGTTGAGCTATGAACCTCTGCAGTGTACAAATGCACGAGCCTCTGTGTCTCTTCTGGTAAGCAGCACATGGTTTAGCACATTCCCACTGCATTGTAATAATTCTTTTTAGGTAAACTATTATATATATAGCATAGGTAATTTATGATGTATACCCTGGTGTAAGGATTTTTTATTTTTTTTTTTTTTTTTAGAACTGCTTAAACATTAAGTTTACATCTTCAGAACACCTGATGAACTGCTACTGAAGTCTGCCTTAAAAGCCAACAGAGTCTGTTAAACTCCTTAAGGCAGTAATGCCTGTAGCTGTCCATGCCAGAGCTCTGGTTCAGAGGGGCATAAATATATCTTTTTTTGCATATGCTCTCTTGATTTTTTCTTTTCCTTTTTTTTTTTTTTTTTTAAATTGAAAATGTCAGTGTGAGGAGAAGACACAAAATAAATTAAAAAACTTGAGGATCAATGAAAGTTCTGGGAGAGAAAAATGTGAATGGTGCGGGATATAGCCAAAATCTAAGGGAACTTCTCTATCACAATTGTTCCAGTTTGTAAGGCTTGATGCTGTCTTTTTTTGTTTTGTTTTTTTTTTTTCCCCTGAGGTTATGTAGCTCTTCTTGAAAGTATACTTCCCCCACCTCCTATCTTTCACACTGTTTTTTCGAGTTTTATGGAGTGTACACAAATCAAAATAACTTACATGTCCAAGTGGGCCATTGTCTAAATTGTGTACAGGGACCCTCACGATCTGCGTTCATGTATATTTTATTGCTGCTTTGTTCTTTTCATTACACAGAAACCAGGCTTATACTCTGAATACCTTTATGCTCCATACATAAGATTTGTGGGTGTGATCAATACCAATTAAGTTTATTTGCAAACACAGGCCTCGCACTGAAGCAATTCTAAAAAGCATTTGAGCAGGAATGGGAAAAATAATGGTCATCATGGGAAAATACTTACGTTATTTAGTGACAGGGAAGGCAGAGTCTCCTGCCACTGAGGTACTTTTAATTTCAGTAGGCAAGTCTGATGTGTCAGTCAAAGTCAGGGAATGAAGGACTAGTATGAAAGCAGCATTGTATGTGGTACTTCAAAAGAAATTAGTTTTCTAACTTTATCTTCAGAGGCTTCCTTCTGGTTTCATCTAAATTATTAAGTACATTTATTGCTCTGATAAAGAGTATGCTGGTAGGAAAGTATTACTGGCTGACCTAAGACAAGTAGTGAGCCTCCTGAAGTGTTTAGTCTACAGATAAATAATTCAGAAAATTTATTTACCTTTTCCTCCCCCCCCACAAAAAACCCTCAACCCTTTAGAGTGACATCATTGCAGAATTAAAATGGAAACTACATTTATCACCTTTAGAAACTAAAGATTAGAAAACAGCTTCTAATATGGAAAAAAGTTGCTTCATCAATGGTCTTACTTATCAGAGAGCATTAAGTATAATGTAGGTCAGACCCATACTGACCTAAAAAATGGTTTAAGTTACTTAGAAGAAGTTAGTTTCTTCTGAGTCTCTTGGAAGTACACTCTTCATTAAGTTGTTTGCTTAGTCTAATAAAAACACTGATTAAATAGCACTCAGGATTATTCATCTACTGCATGAAAATTCAGTAGTGTAAACACTTTCCATACACAGGAAACCCAGATGACAGATCTGTCAAGAAGTTTTGTCTATAGCTGTTTTCTTTATGCTTGTCTGTACTTTGAGAGATTTGGAACATAAGATAATGGGATCAGGGACATTTTTCCACTTGAGCAATACTTGTATGTGTAAGGACAAAGGACAAATTAGATGTTGAAGCATACCTTTGATCCCTTTCAGGATATCTGGTTAATAGTGATCCTTTGTATAGTGTCGGTATAGTCTGGCTCTGGTAAAAACTAGTTATTTCTTATAATTTATTAGTCTTTCTATTCTCTTGTGTGCCTAGAGAATCTGTGTTGGCAGTACAAGTCTCCTTGTGTTTCTATGCGAAACACACAGGGGATGCTTTATTGGCCTTGAGAACCTCTATTGCCTTGGTGGCCTTCCTGGTGTTGGATATGCAGGTCATTCACTGTCTAAGCTTGTAAGTGGCACGGTTGTGAATGATGTAGCTTTCTTGGTAGGGTGTCCAAGAAGCACTGAACCCAGAATACTGGAGCTCAAGCTCCACAGCAGATAACCCAGTCACTTTACATTTACTGTTGTTAGATCCTCCCTGATCACCACATGCCACCCCAACCTCCTACAAAATAAACAGCCCCCATCCCAACCTCATGCCTCAGAATATATTGTTTGGTTTTCAGCTGCTGGTGCAAATGGCCACATTATTTTCCAACTGTGTCTAGGCTGTGAGCCTAGTGATGCCTGCTCAGCTTATGTTTTGGTGTGAGTAGGCTCAGTTTTAGTTTCAACTGTCTCAGTCAAAGGTCTGCCTAAGAAATCCTCATAGTCTCTGAAGGCACTGAAATGAGTGGGCTGTGGGTGCTGAAGGCTTCCTGAAGCTCACTGTCTCAGCATGATGGGACACAACATCAGTGTTTTTCACATGCTTGTTAAAACTGCTATACTGCTGCTGAATTTGGTCTCTCCCCTAGTTTAGGAACTGCAAAGCAAAGGATAAATTCACTCCAGTTTTCTCTCTGCCTGATAGTAGTAGGACATTGTTCTTTAATTTTACACTGCTGTTTGTTTCTGGTACAGCCCATTCTCTTCTGGAGTGGGGAGGGTAAGACCTAATACAGACCTCTCCAGCACAAACTTAAGTGCAAAGCTCTTGCACTGAGGGGCTTCCCTTCACCGCTGGAAAGTCTCTAATAGCACAAAGATCCTGTACCAGTAGAGGTGGGAAGGCTTTCTCTGTTCTGCTCCTGATACAGATGCCATTTGTCAGGATCATGACTAGGAGTAAGAACATCTTGATTTTCCACCAAGACTGTATAACTACCTGTGGCTTAAGGTTTTTTCAAGGGCTTTGGTGCTGAATCTGGTACAGAGGCTTGGAGTAGCAGGACTTGGCAGTCCACTTGTCTCTTTGGGGAGTGTCAAAAATCAAATTTTTGTTCTTGGAGTAGCATAATTCCTTTTATATGTCAGTAAAAATATCACAGTGCATTGATATAATGAAAATATAAGAATTGTCTGATACTAATACTTTGGCAATAAACTAAGCTGACTATTACTCAATGGAGATTTCTATATTGGAGAAGGAGATACAGGTCTGTTCTCTCTTCAGTAGGTATGTACTGTGCCTATTAACTTTAGAGAATTTGTTTGCATGTATTTAAAAAGAAATAAAAGTACCTGTAGAAGATGGCAGTTGGAATGCTAGTTATTAGTTTGCATTCAGCCCTGCAGTAAAATGTAATGTTTATACAATGGCATTCATTTTCAAACTGCTACTGAATGGTAAATCTAGTGACATTTTTGTAGGGTTGGCTGGCATTATCTTCCCCCTTTACAACTCCGAAAACCGTAGCAAGGAACTAATTTGTTCAAGACCACAAAAGTAATCAGTGGTAATGCTGTGATTACAGTGAAGTCTGCTACTGCATGGCCTTGTCTATAGCTGGAGGAATGTATTTTTTTAAATGACTGCTTCTCAGGGTGGCAGTACCTGTGCGGTTTCACCACTGATGGAGCCAAAGATGGAAAGGGCAGATGCTCACCTGTGCCATGTAGTGCTTTCTTACTGCTTGTGACTGGAAGACAGCATCTGCAGTGGTTGTCTCTGTCAGATTTATGATTTTGGTTTTGTTTCTTTGGTCTTACTGTTTTATCAACTCTTTATATCATGCTTACTGCTTTTAACTGTGTTTGGATCCTTCTGTCATTGGCTATACATGTTACTTAATAGTAAAAGTTATTGAAGTATATAACTTTACAGTGTGTACTACATCTGGGTCTAGTTTTGTGTGAGAGTCAGTCTGGTTCACGGTTTTCATGCTTTCTATTTTTTTTTGTGACAAATTCCATCTTCAAACAACTTAAATCTGTTCTTATGTGAATATTAAATTTGCTTCAATCCTTTGTGCACGGACTGTGTCTTAATTCCCTGAGGACACGTCACTAAACATAAATGAAACTTAATTTTTATGAAGTCATCGCATTGATCTGTCATGGCCTATGTTAGTAAGCCTACATGTTCCTATTTCTCGTTTTCATGTCTATATTTGTTAGTGGGTACCAATGAGATGATCTGAGTGATGAACTATTTTCCTTATGTCTTAATAACTTTATCCTTCATCAAAATGGCATGTAAAATTCAATGCAAAAGGTTTCTGTTGGCGTGACTCGTCAACAGCTCTTGCTGCTATAACTTTCTGTCCTGACAATCCAAAACTCATTTTTCCCTGACATAAGCATCAGTTTTAAGTACAGTTATTGTCTTGATCTTCTGGTTCAGACATGATCAGTTTAACCAGCTCAAAAACAGCAATGATGGATGTTATATTAGTCTACTTGGCTGCTGAAATCATGTGTAGGCTCTTGCTACATTATTTTCTTTGTCTGATTTTACTAAAATAAGAGGCAACAACTTGACATAATTTCTAAATATGAAAAAGCCCAAGACAAAATACTTTCTTTACTGTATGCAGGAAAATACATGTTGAGTAATGTATGAACAAATATGCTACCTCCACCATGGCAATCAGGTAGTTTATCTATTAGCTAAGTAAACATAGTAAAAGCTTGTTAGAGCAGAAACAATGCAGTAAACAGCATTGCTAGTTTCTGCATCTGATCACTGAATCATGAAGAGATCAAGAAATCAGACCATTTTCTGCATAGCAACAGTAATTGGTTGGGGTTCCCCCCCCTTCATAACCCACTCCCCATTTCAAAGATTAGTGACAGCCCTTTCCCAGCCCCAAGGCTGAAAGACTTTCTTCTGTATCACCCTATGAAGAATACTACTTTTTTCAATATATTAGTATGTATAATTAATGCTACTAGAATTGCATAAAATAGGAAAAGGTGCTAGGAAGAGCAGTGGTTACTGTCAATTAGGTATTGTTATCCAGCTGTAGTAACACTTGAGTGTTCAGCCTGCACTTCTGTTGTGCCTCATTGGGACAGTGAAAGCCATAAGATCAAGTGAAAATCAATACACTTTTTAAGATAAGGCCAAGAATGGAATGGGCATTGCAAAAAGGCCAACTGAATTGAAATCCATTAAATCTTCTCTGAAGAGCAACAAGCTTCTATGCTAGCTGCTTTCAAAATTTTTATTGACAGGTGATAGAGAAGAAATATGTATCTCTTGATTTAAAGTGTTTTCCTTATTACAGTTGTCACGCCATCTGTTATATCTGTATGGGCTATGCTGATAAAAACTATTTGGAAAAAAAAAAAGTCCTACAGTTGGTATTAAAAAGAAAAATGCTGCACAGCTGAAAGTCCCAGTTCAGGGCAGGTTCAGCAAGTTAGGAGAACCTGCATGTTCACACAGGGATTTTCACATGGGCACCTGGAGGATCCTCTGGAGGGATCAAGTTCTTTTAATTTCTGTCTCCTGGTATTTTCAGAAACAAACTGGGTAAGTGCATGGCAGCAGACCAAATCTGGACATGAGATGTAATTACAAATACTACTAGATGTGAAGAGGAGGTTCAACCTTCTCTTAAGGGCATGCTGCAGAGTTGGCTAGCAATGTCACAGTGAGTTCAGAGCCGCCTTCTTGTTATTGGCAAGACAATAATAGTTGACAGTGTTCTTGTGTAAGAAAAGTAGAATTAACTTTCTATCTCCTGAAATCTAAAGGGAGGGAGTCAAGATATTAGTTAGATTTTCCTAGGGATAAATCCTGCAGAAGTGTCATTGGTCTAACCCTGCTATTCTGTCATATTTGCTGCTTTTAGCTGATGGAACAGTTCCTTGCCCTTTGGCCTATGGAAATTGAAGCCTATCGCAATACCAAGGCTGCAGACAACTTGTGCAGTGGGGATTGGGATGATTACATGCAGCTATGCTACTAAGCTATTGTGAGTTCTTCAAATTACTATGACAGGATAAAATGAGACAACTTGTGAGTCCCACATCTCAGTAACTGGTACAAAGGACAGCTTTGGCAGTAAGATCCTAACCAATGATGAAGAAATTTCTATGCCACCAGAGTAGTAAACTAAGCAGCAACTCCTTTAAACTTCTCTCACCTCAAGTCCCCTATGTTCCCCATATTTTCAACAAATCAGGGCTTTCTATGCATCATCATGGTATAGAAGTGATACGGAAACTTCTCTATCCTAGGGGGGGCTTTGCTCCAGCATTTCCCTGCTAAGGAACTGCTGTTGACTCCACTGTCCTTCATGTTAAGGAAACTTCCCTGTGTGACCACCCAGGAGCCACTCTGGCAGTCACACTCACACCACCTGAGCTGGGACTGAGGGCCCCTTGCAGCTACACCCCCACGCTCACAATCAGACCATGTTCCCTTATGGGCTCCACCCCAGGTTTCCCATAGCGGAGTCTCAGATGTCCAGATCCTTAAAATAGTTTAATCGTGGTGCAATAACAGAATAACGTATTTTAAATACATGGAATTTTTTCTTTCTCTTTTGAAATACTTTTTTTTTTAATGTGCTTTGGGATGTCATAAACTAAAATCTGACAAAATTTTGACTACTACGGTGTTAGAACTGAAAACATATTTTGTGATATTTAATCAAAAAGTCTTTATTAGTTCGCCTTCAGAATTATTTGATACAGTATCAAATACCTAACTAAGACAAGAGAGCATTATATTTTCCTTGAGAATGCTTGGACAGTAGATGGAACTATGGTGCCTCTTTTGTTAGTTACACAAGTTTGCATCTTACATTCATACCAAGAAGGTGACTAAGGTATTTCATATTTGATGTAATTTACATGAAAAGTTTCAAGTCAGTCATCAATTCCTTTCCACAAATTGAATTCAAAATCCATGATTGAATGACACTCAACTGTGTTGCTTTTTTGAAGATGGATGTTATTTCAAACTTAATAAAACCAGATTCTAAAGAGAAGAGAGTTTGTGGTTAAAATTGAAAGAATGGGAAGTGTGTTAAGATTTCAAATTGCAGTTATTACAGCAATGAAGTGTCTTTGCAAATCAAACAGAATTTCAGAGTGCAGTAAATTTGCTAGTCACATTAAGCTAAATGATAAGGAAACATAATGGGAATAATACCAAAAATGTTACAATTTGAAGGAAAATCTCACAGCTCAGTTCCTCTGTGTTGTAGTGCTAGCTTTTTGTTATTAAGTATTCCTATATAAATCTGTTTGTAGCATATCTATTTTCATGTAATTTGCTCATTGTTACAAAAACTTTCTCACTGAGTGTTTGAACATCATGCAAAAGCCATGGTAGTTTGTTTACAGAGTCATATTTTTCATGTAATTACTGATAAGTGTGTGTAGTTGGAAGGTTTTCAAGAAATTACTCTTTTTGGATGGTTTCTCTTTATATGGGAAATCAGTAAGTGGAAATGTATTTCTAAAATCAGAAGTATTTATGCAGTCTATCTCCTCATGTTTTAGTCTTATCGTAAATAGCTTTTTCTAAAAATGTGCTGTTGAGGAAACCTTTGCCTTAACAGCAATGATTTGAGATCATGTATGCATATATTTGCAAAAAGTTGATTTCAATAATTCCCCAACTTTCCTAACTTTTCAATTTTTAGTGTTGATTTTTCATGAAACAGTGACACCTCATTGACATCAGCATAATACAACATAACATACTGTGTTCAAATCTGTTGCAGTAAAAAAATCTGCTTTGATTTTGGTACAGGAAAACAAAGGATTTTTATTTCTTAAGAGCACTTTCAGCAAGGTGGATTTGCTGTCTAATGTGAAGTTGTCATCTAAGCACAACAAGTGGAAAAAGTTGTTAATTTTCTTACTGCAGAAAAATCAATGGATGCAACTTAAAAAGAGGTGAAATTTAGGTATCAGCATCGATGTGAGATTTCTTTCAATTTTTGTTAAGTTCCATTTTCGACTTTTTCAAAAAGTGTGTTCAGTACTAAAAAAATGAATAGACAGTAACTGTAAAAAAATACGGATGGCATTGTTTGAGGGGATAAACGAACTTTCAGGATTTTTTTTCCTGATACAGTGGAAACTTACAACAATATCTTATAAATAATGGAGATTTTATAAGAGCAGCTGTTGTTTTCTTAATATGCTTAAGGATAATCTTTGACAGAACCAGAAATTAAAGTTTTTAGTAATGTTGTGGAGATCTGAGCTTAGCCAGTAAGAGATGTCTTCTGTTTTCAGAAAAATGGGTGTCATAAGACAGTTATATCTACCTTATATTCTATACTTTCATGCAATCATCAGAAAAGTTGAAGCATGTTTAATATTTGAGTGGAAATATTCATGTAAGACTAGAGATAAGTGTGTGTGGTTATTGGAAAAGTGAATAGAGGTCATTATCCGAACTCTGTAATCTGACAATAGTGTGTATGAATATTGACTTTGTGATTATTTTAAAAGTTGAAGATTAACGTTTACTTTGTTACTTCCAGACGGTGAATGCACTTAAAAAGCCCCTACATTAAAAGTATTTGGATGCTTACTGAGATAAAGATATGTCTGGGAGAAGAGTAGTGAGTTATTAATTAAAAAAAAAAATTACTATTCATGTGTCTTGAATTTAGCTAAGTAAGTATGGATAAAATGATCCTGAAGTTCTTAAGTTGACTATTTTTAAAGGCTGAAATTTCAGCTATGGAAAAGGCAAATACTTAACTATTTGCACATTTTTTGTCTTTTTTTTTTTTTTTTTTTTTCCCAAAAGTTGTCTTAGATCTATAAAAATCTCATTTTTTTCTTATGCATTCATAATTTTTTTTTTACTTGGACTCCTATCAGGACAGTTGACAGTTCTTTGGACATTGTAAACTCTAGAACTACTTGCAGAAAACAGTGGAGAACACAAAGGGTTATTGAAGGTTAAGTATCCTCTTCAGTAGTTGTTAGTATCAAAGGTGATTTCACAGTTGCTGTAAACCCTTCATGGTGCCTTTTGACTGCTGTAAAAAATCTGGATAGCACGTATCCAGCATGAAAGGCAGGTATTGCTTTGGCAACAGGTGGTTTGCAATATGTTTGTGGTGCGAGTTCTGTCAGTCTCCTCCAAGGAGGTCTCTGGCAATTTTAAAACCTGCTTCTAAGTTCCAGCTTCCTTCTCTTGATTACCCTGCTGTTACCAATAGAAGGAATAGGTGGGGAGTGTGCAGTCCATGACACACAGATTTGAAAAGAGGAGCACTTTGGGACACTGGGCATAAAGTGTAGCTTTAAATGGTCTGCTTTTTATATTTAGACAAGTGTCTTTTCACATTGAGTATGGTATATGTTAAATGTACTTTGCTTAAACTCACGTACCACCATAAGCTATATGCTTTATCAAGGACTTGGAGGAGCTGGAAGTACTCCTCACCTTCTATTGAGAGCTATATTTGAACTGCTTTGAGGGGAAGAGAGTACCCCGGCTCCTGCTGACATCAACCAAAATTGTGAAAACCAGTACTCAGGTTTTGACAGGTGTTAAAATATGACACATTTTATAAATTTTAAATGACCTCTGGAACTAGGTTCAGGGTTAGGTAGTCAAGGGAGAAGAGCTGCCTTACCATACAAATTTTCAAGTTCAGTAAAAACATTGGTATCTGAAAAAATTTCATTTGCAAAAGCAAAACCTGTTACCTCAATTGCAAATTACTCCATGAAATGTACAGAAGATAAACTCTGAACTGCTATCTGGAAACTCTCATGATAGAAATCTTTACATGGTTCATGCATGTATAGGTTTTGTTTAGTTCCTTTGATTTTTTTTTTTTTTTCCTTAAGATGGATTTTCTAACCACCATTTCATTGCCATTTTATCAAATTCCAGATAATAGGAATTCAACTGCAAAGTTTTTGCCTTCCATTCTTGCATGTTTCTTCATTGTTTTGCTGAAATCAGGACACCTGGCTTTCCTCCTTTTCATTTTGCCTTTTATTAAGGAGCCTTTAGCTCTACCAGTCAGTAACTGTGTCACGTGCCATTGCTGTGCGTCTTGAGACGGTGGGACAGCTACAACTGGGCCAGGCAGAGTCTGAGGGCCATGGACTGTACATTTGCCAGGTCTTGAAGTCGCCGATAAGACTGTGAGCTATGTCCAGCAATGAATGAGCCAACACCAAAGGTTGCCAAATGCCTTTATGTATCTATAATCTAAATATATTAAAAATATAAAATTATATATATATAAATTATTTGTTGTAGTTTCATTATTCTTTTGTATGTAGTCTTCAGTTAAGAGAAATAGTTCAGATTTTAGCAGGATCTTTAGCTCAGCTCATGTTTTTTCTTCTAAAGATTGTCATGAGTACAGGAAAGGTTCTTGAAATGCTTTGCAGCTGGAAGTTGTGCTGTTGAAATGTTAAATAAGATTTTCCTTTTAAAATCTAGAATGTTCTAGTTGATTTTTCTTTGTTAAAGGTCTGCAGAAAGATTTACTAGTGGGGGTTATCATGAGACAGAGCAGACGCACTCAGCTATTTGAACCACAGTTAACTGCTTAAGACTGGAGACTGACAGGATCTTGCTGGCATCATTGACTCTTGCAGCATATCTATTTCATGGTAATTAATACAACACTTTCCATTTAGTTTCCTGTCAGTGCAGTTCTATTGCCTGAGGCTTCATTTGCCTTGCTGCTCAATGCTGAGAGCAGCTGCAGCCCAGCCCACAGCTTTCTTGCTGGACTTTTTCTGATCACTGTGTGTGGGGCAGGAATGGGATTGCAGACACCTCAGTATTCCTGAGCTGGTGAAAAAGGGTAAATTTTTACTTGGAGAGGAAACTCATATGCTTGATTTAACTTTCTATTTCCCCTATTCTTGTTTTGCTTGCAACTAAGATTCAAATGGAAAGCAAAGAGGCTTGTCCCTTTCTTTGTACTTTGCCTCTCCTAGAACCATTTTTAATCCTGCTAGTTCTGTACAGTATATTTCTGTGTTCCTGTAATTTCTGTGCCCACTTTTTTCTGTGTTTGTTGCTTAGATTCTGGATTTTAGTCTTCCAAAATAACAGAATCATAGAATATGCCAAGCTGGACACTCCACAGGAGGAGTCCAACCCCCAGCTCTGCACAGGACCATCCCCAAGTGGCACACCATGTGCCTGAGAATATCATCCAAACACTTCTTGACCTCTTCAGCCTTGATGCTATGACTGCTTCACTGGAGAGTCTATTCCAGTGCCCAACCACCTTCTGGGAGAAGAACCTCTTTCTAAGATCCAACCTGAACTTCCTCTGACACAACTTCAGGCCATTCCCTCAGATTCTGTTAGTGGTCACCACAGAGAGGAAATCAGTCCCTACCCCTCCTCTTCCTCAACCTCACGAGAATGGTGTAGACTGCAATGAGGTCTCCCCTCAGTCTCCTTTTCTCCAGGCTGAACAGACCAAGTGACCTCAGTTGCTTCTCATATGGCTTTCCCTCAAGGCCCTTTGTTATCTTTGTTATCCTCCTTTGGACCCTTTCTAACAAATTAGTATCTTTCTTATATTGTGGCACCCAAAACTGCATACAATATGCAAGGTGAGACTGCCCCAGTGCAAAGCAGAGCGGGACAATCCCCTCCCTCAACCAGCTGGTGATACTGTGCCTGATACCCCCCAGGACACTGTTGGCCCTCCTGGCTGCCAGGGCACTGCTGACTCATATTCAGCTTGCTGTTGACCACAACTCCCAGATCCCTTTCCATGGCACTGTTTCCTAGCATCTCATTCCCCAGTCTGTACTACATCTCAGGTGCAGAATCTGACACTTTTTCTTGTTCAACTTCATATGGTTGGTGATTGCCCAGCCCTCTGATTTATCAAGGTTTCACTGCAGGGCCTCCCTGCCTTCCAGGGAGTCAACAGCTCCCAGTTTTGTGTTGTCTACAAACCTGCTCAGTATCCCCTCCAGTCCTGTGTCCAGGTCATTAATGAAGATGTTGAAGACCACAGGACCCTGGATGGAGCCCTGTGGAACCCCACTAGTGACAGGTAACCAGTCTGATGTTGCTGCATTCACTACAATGGCTTCGTTTCTCCAAAGTATCTGTAATTTAAAAATCTCTTGAATATTTTCCAATCCCCTGCTTCCTGTTACACCTACTACGTGTCCGTGGAGACCATTACATGTTTCCCTCAGGTGTCTGTAGAGCTCATTTCTTCATCAACTTTGTTTGCTTCAAGAAGATTATAATGCCAGTAGGAATTTGGCTCTAAGTTCCTGTACATTTCAAAATTCATGCTTGCAAGCCAAATCAGGTGTTGCCATTGTCTGACACCTCAAAATAATTTCTGAAGAGCACAACATGCTGGCATTGCTGGTATAAACTATAATGCTAGGTGAAGAAAATGTCTTTTATAACTCGGAAATATCTAAATTCCATAAAAAGTTCTTCTTGATCTGAGGTTAATCGCACGTGGCTTCAGGCTGGTGTCATGTCTCTTAAAATTTCACAGCAATTCATTCATCTTTGTTTTCTCTAAATAGTTGCATGAATTTGGATTCACAGGAAAAGGTAGAAAAGACAAGCCTCAACTTTTTATGCTCAGGGAATTGAAAACCAGGTTTGTTTTAAAAGACTGAAAGGTTTCTGATTTGAGTAGAGAAATATCAGATCATTCTATCATCACATTGTATTCTGTAAAGACAATGTCTTTTGTTAAGGGCTAATAGCTCTTATGCAGTAATATATTCTTGGCATAATACAAAGTAAACATGCATAACTTTCAGATTAGATTAATGCATAAAAGCTTATCATATTTTTGCATTTAAAAACATTATTTGAACATCTCAGTACCTTCCAGATTTCCCATAATTCTTCCATTTCTAAAGAGACAGCTCTAAGCAAGGTCGCATAAATTTATGAAGCTGATTGTGTGCTGAAAAATCACTCTGCCTATTTGAATAAGATGTTTCTTTAAACTATCTTTCTGTTGTATGTCTCTATATTGGATTGAAATTAATCTGTAGAGGGTCAAGCCAAACAAGGCATATACTTAATTATGTTTGCCACAACATTCTTGAAGAACGCAACCTTTATGCTGTGCAGCATGCTGTGCCAGCTGATAGGTAAAAGAATAAATATCAGACCATCATGCAGGTATCAGAATGAGAGTCAGTAGCTGTGATAAATGTGTTTTCTGGCTTCTGCTGATTATTTTAGCTTGTAATAGTAGGTTTGGTTGGCTTGTAGTTCACAACTCTAGTTCATAAAAAGAAAGTTGTTGTACAAGACAGTCTGAAAATACTGAAGAAAATGTAATTTCTAAAAAGAACCCCATGAGCGTATTCCTAATCATAGTTAAACCCCATGGACAGATAATGAACTTTTGATACTGTCCCTGTGTGAAGATTGAGGAATGTGATGATAATCTACACTATTTCACCTTAAAGTCCTTAGAACCCTCTGTTGCCCCAGCCACTGAAATTCACCCACAACCCTGTGATGGGTAAACTGCTTTGTGTAATAAATACAGCAAAATAAGCAAAGCATATTTAAAAAAAAAAAAAAACCAAAACAACAAAACTGCTTTATTTCAGTAATATTTTTCCAACTGAAAACTTGTGTCAATTAAAGCTAAATTACAATTCAAACCTTTAAGCTAATTAACTAGTATAAATATTAGTGGTAGTTATAGAGTTTTGTATTATGGGCTTTTTGCTTTTTTTGCAAAAATGTTTAGTTTTCAACTTGTCATGAATATTTGTTTACAACCCGTAATTACATTTTAAAAAGTGTGTGGGGAAATGTAGGGTTTGGTATTTCCTGGTTTGCATTCTCAAGGTCAGTTAAGGCTTTTGACACACTTTCCTTTTCTCTTGGAAAGCGTCATATAGGTGTTTTATGACATCATGGTACTCTGAACTCAATTTCCTCTTCTGGAAAGTTTTAAGCGCACCCACTTTCCTGTTCTGCTCTTGGGTAACATAACAAGTGAATGTTGTTTGTACTGAATTATCAGCCATAAATGTAATATTACTGAATAGCATTGCTGGTGTTGTAAAATTGGCAGTGGAATACAAAGTTAACATTAAATTCTGTACTGAGACGATCATGGCTGTTCAAATCTTGCACTGTCCTCACTCCCTAGTACCTTTTCAAGCTGAAGAAGTTACCATTTCATTTTAAATGTTCAGTGCTCCTTTTTTAAGGTTATGTGTGGAACCACTAAGCTCAACCTCCTTCAGAGTATCACTTACAAAGGGACAAACACATGAGCAGTCTACTACTAGCTGGCATCAGTGGTGATTCTGGGTGTCTGCTGATCTGCTTTCAGAAAGCTGCTACATAACTTCATAGAGAGCAATATATTATCATCATTGATCATTACCCAGTTGTGTTGAATTTAAAAAAATCTGTAAAAAAATTTACATAGATAAATATTCTAACAGTTGAAATAGTATTCCATTCTAATTATTGTTTTACAATAATTATACAAATATTAGGAAGAATTAATACTTTTTGCAATAAGGGAACAGAAAGCCTGATAATGTTAGGTGTAAAACAATGTGCCCTAGTATTTCCTGTAAAGTGATCTTAAATATTGTTAGTTTATTCAGTAAAATGCATCTTTTGCTTTTAAGTTATCTTAAGGTTCTTCTGAGCTCTCCAGAGAGACCGTTACACTGATGAGCAGTCCAGGGCACTTATTAATATGATGATATGAAAAGTGGAGAATATGGTGGAAAGGGAAGATCAAGGTCTACGTAACCCCACACTAAGTTTTACATTATGAGCTGCTTCAGTTTGTTTTTTTTTTTCTAGTAGAGACAGACAAAAGACTCCAGATTGTATCTGGACTTGTTTTATTGCAGCATTAGCCTTACCTTCCAGCTATGAGATAAATACAATTCCATGCTGAAAGTGGAAAACTATCTCATGCATTAAGGCAGATATGACCAATTTTCTTGCTTCTGTACACTGTAAACCAAAATCTCTGAGTGCTTGAGAAAGACAAAGAGAACTTAGGACATGGTTCATGTAATGTGGACAGGTATTTTGAGATGTTACACACTCATCTTCTGGAAAATCTTGTTTTTTGCCTGTTTGCAAAAGTGTGATCTTTTGTTTGGATAACATGTCAAATAGGCTTGGGATTTATTTATTTTTGAAGCATAATTTTAGGATATACCTTTTTTTTTTGTCCCCCTAAAAGGCCTGAGAAAATGTGTTTACATTTATTACAATATGATGTGCATTTTGACCTTTTCCTGGAGCATCACTTGCTCAGGAGAAAACATCAGATATATTTTGATGAAAATAATTTCTTCCAAATATGTACTACATAATAAAAACAATAAGTTAGAGTATCATTTATATAAACTTACTGTTTGCATGTTTATATTTACCTGCATGGACATGTTTTTAAATATCCAGAGATACTGGTGGCAGGAGATAAGTTGGAAGGGATTTGTTCCTCTATCTGTAGTTGAAAAATTCTAGAATTAACAAGAGGGATTTTTTTTTTCTATTCCCGAAGATTCCATATGGTCTTTCAAAGGCCTGACCAATTCAAAGAGCTGATGATTCATTTTCCTATAGAGAATTTGGAAATAGCATTGATTTATTGATCCTTGCCTGAAACTTCCACTCCCCAAATAGGAAAACCATTGGCGTTTAGGATTAAGGTCTCATTATTATCTGAGTTCAAAAGTCTGAATCAAACCACACCCATATGAATGTGATTCATTTGCTGGTTGTGTGCTACCAGTGGGTTTCATGTTACCAGAAAGCCTCTTTTGTTGACTGGGAAACACAGAAATCTACTATAATCTGAAGAAGAAAAATGAGATAGGAGAAAACTCTCTCTCTCTCAAGCCAGTATCAAAATCTTGAAGAAACTTCTAACAGGGAAAAGATTTAGAGCATTGCTGTTTTACTTGCTTGCTGAATTGAGTATTTAGAGAGGGAGCAATTTGCTCTGTAGCAATCTTCTTTGGACGTCTCAGTTCCACTTGGGGTCTGAGTTCCAGCTACAATTTCTAACTTCAATTTTTCTTTTCCTATGATTCCCAGCTTCTGATTTGATCAAAAATGTTAGTTAATTTGTGAATTGTTGTTGAGGGAGAGGTTTGGATTGAGATGTATTAATCCAACTGCTTTGGAAAAAAAAAAAATTCCCTCCTCCTTCCATCCTTCTGGTTTTGCACAAAGTTCTTAAAAGCTTACTAAACTCATCTGAAACTGCAGGTAGTCCCAGACACTTCCCTTGCAAAAGTGGAGATCCAAGAGAAGCCTACATTTCTTCTGTCAGACTGCTCAGTACAACTTTTAAGAGATGATTTCACATCTGAATAAGGTGTCAGAATCTGTCTGGAGACTGCAGGATAAAGCTAAGAGAGGACTGGTAAAGAAAGAGATACATAGATCTAATCTATATTGGCTTTACTAGCAAAGTCTACTGCCTTCAGATGCAGTTCATCCATACTTTTTCCACATTGCTCAAATAACTCAGTTACTTGTCTAAATGCACCATCAAAAAGTGTCTGTCTGGACTGAGAAGCAGGGGGACTTTGGGGTGCTCCTCTTGCTTTTCAGCTTCTCTGGATCCAGGTGCTTGGTTTTCTTCACTTTTAACTGGCAGGAGAAGGGTCGGATAATTGTACTTGAGTCTCAACTTGGTATGGAATTAAGGACACAGTGATTGCATCCACAGTATAGTCATAGCCTGAATTTCCCTCCAGGACTTTTGCTGACATTTGAATATTTGAGTACTTTTACACCAATGTTATGCCAAAAACTTTGACCTGTACAGTAGGTCCTGAGCATGAAGGTCGATAACTTATACTTTATTGGTAGGTGAAAAAGAGCAACATTAGAAAAATATATTTAGAACATGTTATTTAACAGTCAATAAATCCTTTCACCAGAAATAAATCCCAGAAACTTAATACAGGAGTATTTTTTTTCACAGTTTTTTTGCTAAGCCAGAGCCATACCCCTGTCCACAGAGTAAAAGAGATGGTAATAAAGGGCAACAAACCAATTGTAGGATCTAGAATAGTGGTGTTTTTTCCTGTGGGAAACCTAAAAACAAACACACAGGAAAGCTTGCATATAGGCCCATCTTTCATTAAACACTGACCATGACCTGATTACCAAAATGTCATGTACTTCTTTTAAAATCCGAATTTTTTAACTGGATGGTTTTCAGTTGTCTTCCATAGCTATTACTGGCACATAAATTTCTGGGTGTGCTGTTTGCACATGCTTCCTTATGCAAGTAGAAACTTTAGTGAAGCTGTGAGCAACTTTGCTAAGCATAGGAAACTGAGGGTATAGGTCAGAAAATGTCTAGTTGAATAATAAAAAACATGTTGAGATGTACACTTTCTTGAGTGTATTTTATTCTTACCTGATACTTCTACAGTTAAANATAAGACATTGTTCAGTCAGGACATATCTTTACAAACATCTTGAGAGTTTTCCCTGAACAAGTTGAGTATTTACAAGTAAATATTATCAACAAGTGAATGGTCCTAATCTTGTAGGACTTCATTTTATCCTGAAGGATGTCTTGGAGACTCAGATGTAATTCTTTGGTTTCTACTCTTTTCCTAAGTGCTCAGTCATTGTAGTTTGAGTTTTTGCCAAAGTGGATGAAAAGTTTATGTTCTTTACAATGTGCTATACAGCTGCTTAAGGCATGACTG
>VXAU01003114.1:357287-372506 GCA_013399695.1 Formicarius rufipectus | reverse complement strand
AAAAAAGGCAAGACCTAGCTTTCAAATGTTTTAATTTGCCAGAAAGAAAGAGTAGTTCACATCTGAGCACTGAGTTTTCTGTAGCAAGCAAGCAAAGAGATTCAGAGTGCTTTATCAGTATGATCTCAGGAATGCCTCCCCCTGCAACACATCATTTTGTTTCCCTGTGCATGTTAATTCCTTGCCTCCTGCCATGTCTTTCTGGAAATGGTTTTCATGCTTAATCTGAATATGAAGACAACATTTTTTTAGAAAACCATGAACAAACTGAATGTTCATTTTGGTTTTTGGTTACTGGAATATTTAACATTTTTTGTTTTAAAACAGGTACATTGCAATTTGTCTTTAACTGGCAGGACTTGTGTTTAGCAAGCCAGGCTTTTGTAGCCTTACTTTTATCAGAGCAAGTACATCTCTCTTATTGGAAAATACTTTCATTTTGAGATTGAAGAACTTTGCTATATTTCAGCACATCACTGTCATGGCACTAGACCCAATTCTTCCTCCTTTTAAGTACTTTTATCATAGTTGTCACTGGCAACAGAAACCATGGTCTTTGACAAGTCCTTCCAACACTGCTGTGTGGTAAGTAGCTGGAATGGACATATGATTTGGAAATGAGTAACTTGAGTAAATGTGATAAATGAATTGCTGATCTCTAAATCTTTATTGGCAAATGTATAAGTTTTAATTGAGATAAGATGAGCAGGAGCACATAAAACGTGAGTTACTGTGAAAGTCCAATCTGAACTAAGTGGTTTCAAATATTCCAAAAATAATTCTCATTTCTATGCCCTTTTATAATTTTTCCCCTGTTATATAAAGCTTGCTGAGCTTTGGAATAGCAGAGGGGCAGTGTAAATACTCAAAACCTAGGAAATACAGAAATGAAAATTAGTTGAGCATCAGGATAATGTTGAAGTACAAACCTTAAAAAGTGCTCCGAACTATATTTGAATGGCTGGAATAATAATAAAAAAGGCTATAGCAACCCCTCCATACCTTGCCTGATGCCTTGCTTAATGAATGATTTCAATTTTCTCCTGAAGACACAATTTCTAAACCTAAGTTTCCTACTGTAGTATGAGTTTCACAAGTATCATAGAGATACAGTGAAAATAATATGCTGAGAGGAAATAATCTGTCTTCATTTTACAGAGAAGAAAACGAGGTATAGAATCATTTAAACCTAAAATTGTCACATTCTCTAATTCTGTATGCTCTTTTAAATGCACAGAGCACTTGGAATTATTTATTTATTTTTATTATGAAAATAGGCTTCCCATGTCTTGGAATGTACCTCTTTGTGTGATCAACATTTCTGGAAAGCTGGTCCACAGCAAATGGATGCATAGAATATTCAGTTATCAGCTGTGAGAAGTTTAGTTTGCAGAAGACTCAGATCTCCAGAACAGAGGCGACAAAGATCAAATTCAGTCAGATCTCCCAGGAAGGTACTGAAAACTGCCTTATCTGTAGGTCATCCTTCTGTTCTCTGCAGTCCTGGGACTCATTTGGTGCAGGCAATTCTAAGTCCTGTAACCAAGGATATAGATGTCCCATAGACAGAAAACTATTGCAGTGGGTGGCTCCTAGGAGAGGAATCTTTCCATCTGCATGGGAGAAGCCAGGCTTGCTCTGTACTGAGAGGGAGGTGCAGAAAAATTGAATGATACCTCATTAGAGTTTTATGCAAGAGGGGAAAGTGTAGAAGCTGTAAGAGGTTGAAGCATGGAATTGAAGAGGTGCACTATGGAAATAAAGTTTCGTAATATTTTATTTTGAAGTTAAAAGGGGTGTTTCAGCTAGTGAAGTGTAACAGCCTACCTAGTGTTTAGCCTATCTTCTTCTAATCTTCTCTCAAAAGCAGCCAAGCATCTTTAGTTTTGTTCTACCTTAATATTGTCAGAGCTCATGAAGAGAACCCAGATGTCCTGAGTTTTAGTCCAGAGGTCTGTCTGATGGAGCACAGCTGGGAGCCACATACAGAAGATTAGTTGTCTATCTGTTAAACAGTATTTGGTCTGGTTTCTAAATTCTCTGATGATGCTTACTTGTAAAAGCCTTACTGCAGCACAGTAATGCTGTGCTCTTATTCCAGGCTTAATCATCAATTTGATACAACGCTAGTAAATGACTGAAAACTTCTAAAAGATTAGAGTTTTAGCTGCATAATGTACTCTGCTTTCTCTCTTAGCTAATTTAGAGCGAATTATAATGCAGGCACTTATTTGCTTTATAGAGAGAGTTCCAGACCACATTTAATGTACTATCTCACACATGCTTTTTGAGTAACAATAAACTTGAGAGCATGTAATCATTAAGGAGGTACATGTTGTTCAAAACTGTGATGAAGAGATAGATTAGTGCTGTCACTTCCTTGATTAGTCCACTCATTTTTCTGACTTTCAACACTGAAATGCAATAAATGGGGTGATGCAAAGAGGATAGTGCATTGTAGTCACTGTCTTTGTGGTGTCTGACTTTATTCAGTCATATTGGGATGCTGTAATGGCGAAAAAATTCTGCAGTGTAAGTCAAATGTTATAAATCGGTATGAGTTCATTGTTTCTTCTTATTGCCAGACTTTTCAAAATGAATGCTGAAATGCATGGGCAAGAATTTCCACACTACTTGGTGCGTTGTGTTTCTGTTTAAGTGCAGCTTACTAATGTATTTCTCTAAATAAAACACCTTCAGTCTGTCTGATGTGCACATGAATTTATTGAAGTGCATGTTAAAGAAAAAAATGCTGTCAGCCAATTCTATTTGAGTGCTGTGGTATGCTCAGAATTTGCAATATACCTGTCTGGAAAAAAAACAGTGTTCCTTCATTTTGCATTTTCAATGTACTTAATTCCACATGTAGCACCTAAATGAACAGTCTTCAAAATAATGCCTCAATTCTCAATGTGGCACCAAGAAAAGGTCTAGTGTTTCCAGCCAGAGAGATCAAGAAATTTATGGAGTGAGTTCTTGCATATTAGGAAGAACTAGACTTGTAGAGAAAATTGACACCAATATTTCTGTTGCTTTGAATTCTTTGTCAATGAACAGGAACATAAAAAACCCACCACCAAACCATTTTAACTATCAGTTTTATGTGGGTAAATACTTGCTTACTCACTTGCACAAGAATCTCCTTATATGAAAAAGCAAACTAACAAAGCCTGGATGTGGATGAAAGACCAAGCCTTTGCACACTTCATGAGGGAGCAGCCACAACAGCTGAGCAGAAACAACAGGTCCAGGATGGGTAGGGAATTCCTGCTCTGAAGGTCTGAGGGCAGCAGCACCCGGCAGCCTGGGTTTTTATGGAGGAGGATTCCACCACAGATTCTCTCTGATATGTCCTCTGCTGGAAGGCACCCTGGCCTCCCTACCCATCCTCGACCTGCTGCTTCTGCTGAGCTGCCACCTGGCTCATTCCTGTTGAAATTCCTGTGCAAGTGAGTAAGCAAGTATTTATCCACATAAAACTGATAGTTAAAAATTACTTTTTTTTTTAATGTGTCAGTTCACTGATAAAGAATTCAAAGCAACAGAAATATTGGTGTCAATTTTCTCTGTAAGTCTAGGTCTTCCTAATATGCAGAAACTCAGCCCATAAATGTCTTCATCTCTCTGCCTGGAACCACCAGACCTTTCCTTGGTGCCACAATGAAAATTTCTTTATTCCTGTGTAAGACTCAAATGTGTGACAAGTTTGTATTTCAGCTGAGAGTGTTTCTGAAAGTGTAGGATTCTGCCATCATTTCCAATTACCTTTTCACTAGCACTTTAATCTGCAAGATCTTCTGGGTTTGGGATTTTTTTTTTCCCCAAGATGCTTTTATCTTCCCACTGTTCTGGGAAGATAAATATTGCTCCTAAGTCTACAAAGCTAATAGAAGATTTATCACAGCACGGGACATGGTTACTTTTAATTCCAGTCTCAGTTGTTCTGTTCTGAATCTCTTGTTTTCCCACCAGGAAAATCACTTGCATACTGGGTTAGTACTGGTTCAGGGTAGCAATGTAACCAATTTCCTTCTCCTAACTCTTCTCTCACCCTTTTTGGTTTTCCTTCCTTGGTTTCTTTTATCTGCTCTTGTTTAGCTGGCTACTCTTCTTTTAATATCACGAAGGGCTATTTTGAAGCTGGAACCTATAACATGCAGAAACGGTTGCTTGCAATTTGTAATTTAAGCAGAATTTATTCCATTCCTCCATGTCAACTATGAATGGGTCTGTCATGCACATGTAATTGAATGTAACTTGATCAGAAGGGCAATATTAAGTTTACATTTCACTTAGGTTTTCGAAAGAGATCATAGCAGTAGTAAAATTGCTGTTTCAAAAGCTAAATAGAATAGTTATTAATTCATTTTGTGTATTTTAATATAGAGGCAAATTAAACATTCTCAGTTACAGTTTTGTTTTCATTTTCATTAGCTGTTATATGAGCTCTCTTTCCTATTAACCAAATGTAATTCTCTTCTGTCTTATTTGAAATAGCTCATTGCAAGTCTTCTCTGTTTGTGGCAAAGATTATTTCTTATGACTCTAATTTACAGCTTTTTAAAATAATTAGTCTGCAACAGATGCTATATTGTTGCTTCTTCAGATAGCATGATAAATTGAACTTTGTGCCTAAATTGTCATATATCTATTTGCAAAATTCATTTTGTATCCCAGAAATTTGTGAAGTTCAGTTTGTTCCGAATGATCTTTTAATCAAACATAAACTCTTATCCCTCTGTTCTCCATTTGCACACTTGTCTATTATAAGGATGGATTAAAAAACTTAAATCTTCATAGCAGAATATGAAATCCTTTTAATATTTTCATTCTTGTCATTAATGAGTTGTGGTTTCATTCCTTCCTGAACAAACTCTTACTTTTCCAGAAATATTTACACTACTTATGTAATGACATGAGTGCAGTTCCATTAGAAAATTTCTGATTGTGGTTTCAGCAAAACAATGAATTTTAGTGGCCACTCAAATTTCATACTTCTGTTGTATTTTGTCTGTATTTTATTTATCATGGAGTATTGAAAATGTGCAGTATTTAGTGGAAGGGTTCTTAGTCTCAAAACAATGTGTATGTGCACATAGTGATAAAGTCTTAAGGAGAGCAATGGCAGAGTATACTGAACACCATAATCACTTATGAATCAGTAGCAACTGTGTTTTGGTGGGGGGGGGGAACAAAAGATGTCCTACTTTATTCAAACACTGCAGTCCTAACTCAAATCTTGCATTCTTAACATGCCCCTGAGTTAGACCTCAGGCTGGGTTAGGGGGAGGAGGTGCTTCAGCCACTGGAGCAGAGACTCCCCTGCAACCCATGGTGCAGACCATGGTGAGGAAAACTGTTCCCCTGCAGCCCATGAAGGTTCATGGGGCAGCAGAGATCCCACACAGATGCAAGTGGATGCCTGAAGGGGACTGTGACCCTGTGGGAAGCCCACCCTTGAGCAGGCTCCTGACACAACCTGTGGATGCAATGGAGAGAGGAGCCCAAGCTGGAGAAGGTTGGCTGACAAGTACTCATGTCCCTGCATGGGACCCACTCTGATCCAGCCTGTTCCTGAAGGACCATACCCCATGGAAGGGGCCCACACTGGAGCACCCTGTGTCTGAAGAACTGCACTTCAAAGGGACCCATGCTGTAGCATTGCTAAAGAACTGCAGCCCGTGGGAAGGACCCACACTGGAAATGTTCACAGAGAACTGTCTCCCATGGGAACAGAGCAAGAGTGTGGGGAGTCCTCCCTCTGAGAAGGAAGGAGTGGCAGATGTAGCAATCGGGCATGGTCCCTGTTTGTGGGGGGGGCAAACAGGAACATTTATTGAAGGTACAAGGTACAATATATAGGTTCAACGAGTAAATATTCATCTCAGGGGCTGGTTTTGTGCTAGATATGGGAGGAGATATTATACAACTAGGAGATTACATTATGGTTGCTATGGAGGGCAGTCAGGAATGTGAGGTCAGAAGAAACAAAGACACTTTTTACATGAAAGTCCATCTTGCTTAGGGGGAGTACACAGAAGCCCACAAATCTTGTCAGCTGCAGGCGGCTTGGAGATACTGAGGCAGTAGATGTCAGGAGACTTGGTTGAGTTTTATCAGGCTTGGTATACTCCCAGTACACTTTCCCAAGGCCTCTTTGACTTTCCAGTCCGCTTTCTTGAAGCTAAGATATTTTCGAATCCCACAGGCAGAGACAATGTGTGATGAACTGACCACAGCTCCCACTTCCCATGCCCCTGTGCCAACAGGTGGGAGGAGGTAGAGAAATCAGGAGTGAAGCAGAGCCTGGGAAGAAGGGAGGAGTGTGAGGAAGAAAAGTGTTTTTAAGATTTGGGGGTTATTCTTATTTTTCTACTCTGATTTGATTGGTGATAAATTAAACATATTTTTCCAAGTCAAGTCTGTTTTGCCTGTGGTGGCAACTGGTGACTGTTCTCTCCCTACCCTTATCTCGGCCCACAAGACTCACTACATTTTCTCCTCGTCTAGCTGAGGAGGGGAGTGACAGAGCCAGTTTGGTGAGTATCTGGCATCCAATCAGGGTCAATCCACCTCAAACAGAAAGGTACTTACCATTCTTAGATGCTGCCAATTGCATTTCTCTACATATTTCTATGAATAACTGATCTTGAATTTATTCTGAGTGTTCATGTACAATTCTATATTCTTTATTTCTGAATTATAAAAGTAAACACCAGTAAATTGAAAAGTGAAATGAAGCACATACTGTTGAAAATGGGCAGAGTGCTAGTATATTTTAGCAAAAGATCAGAGTGCAGAAGTGCAGTGTTGTGACTAAAATGTAAATTTACCAATTCTAGCTTTATCTCAAATGTATGTTTACTTCACATGTCAGTTGCCCAACTTTCTGAATGACTGATTGAAAGGAATGATGTATGCAGCATATTGATGTGCACTGTTTTAGAAAAGTGATATTAGTTCTGTTACTTGACTGAAGTTTAATTAAAACACTAGAAATTAGTATTTTAGAGATTGTAAAATGAAGTTTTTAAAAATATCCAGAAATGCAAAGTTATATGATACAGATATTGAATCCAAGATGGTTTAGAAAAGTTTTAATGGTATATTTTGTACATAACGCAGCATTCAATGCTGAACATTTTGCAGGGAAAGTAAATAATTTCCCTCGTAGGTTTTCTTTTTATTTTAAATTCTATAAACTCTGCACCAGTTGCCCTTTTCATTGATTTATTGAACTGCATTGTTGGTATCATTAACAAAAGACATTGTTTTCTACAGAGGCATTAGAAAGCTCAGTTTTTGTACAAAAATTTAACTCTTTTGTCCTTTAGCATTTGAAATTTCTCTTTCCTCAGGTATTCCTCCTCCCAGTTTTTAGGTGCCATATTGACTTTTAATGCACATGCTGTCTTCACAAATTCAATGAAATATTTGATATGATGGAACTCCACCCTCCTTCCTTTTTCCCCTCTTTGGTTTGTAATACCACACCTGACGTAGCCATACCTTACTATTGAAAGTCCTGTCTGCAGCAACCCTTGTATGAATGTTGTTGAAGATGATAGGCTGCTGCCTTTCAGTTCACACTGGAAAAAACTGTCTCAATCAATTTTCAGGGTACTGCTTCTACAGCATATCTCAGCAGGTAGCTTAATTTTGGCATTTTAAGTGTTTTGAGAGTAGGTTTTTTTCCCTGTCTTGAATGTTTTGCAGTTCCTTTTCCCACCCTTTTCTGCTAAGGGCAGTGGGCCTACTGATCAGCACTGCTCTGTGGATGAAAGCAGATCTATGTGGAAAGTCCTTCATGAGGTATTGCTTCCAGCTATGTTTTTGCATCCTGCCATGAGTCTGCTGCTCCTAAGAAGACCTAAATTTGACATTTGCTTCCTGAATGTCTCTTTTAAGTGGGTAACTTGTCAGTGTTTTAGATCTTTTTAAGTGTATAGGATGTTATAAAAACTAGGACCTTCAGTCTGTCTCTCCATTTTCTGGTTCCTGTCTAGTTTATTTTTTTTTATAATTAAAGTGCCTTCTGCTCCCTTGCTTGCTCACTTTCAGAGGCAGAAGCATCCAATTAAGTCTGCTACAGAGGTAGGTTGAACTCATCCCTCTTCCTTCCTCCCCTGTGCTGTGCTCTTATCTGGAGAACAAGCAAAAAGAGCAGAAAGAAATGAGCAGTCTGGGGAGCCCACATAGCTGGCAAGCAGCAAGCACGGTTTCTCTCTCTTTTACATTTAGTGTAGGCAGGGAATTGGAGGTTCTGCTAAGGCTTGCTGTGACCTGGGAGAGCACAGTGAAGACTACTTGGAGAAGAATTGAGACTGAGGTTTAATCAGAACTAATGAGTTAAATTCAGGGGTCAAAACCCTCTGAGAAGTTTCAGGTAGGTATGAGGCAGGTATATAGATTGGAGTATAGAATGGAGTTATAGCGTGGTTATATCACAAAGCACTTATCTATGGAAAAAAAGAAGTCCCATTTTGGAGGTTGGGCAGTAATATAAAGCACTTATCAGGGAGCTCATGGTATTTTGGCATTATTTGCAGTACTGAAATGCTGTCAGGTGGACACTCTTCTATCTGCTTGACCTCTGAAGTGCCTCTCTGTTTAGTCTTCTGACTCTGTCTCTGCCCTTTGGGAGTGGTTTTCTCTAGAGGTACCGTTGCCACAGGCCAAGTAGCAACAGCAGAATGCCTCAGTGTTTTGCCAATTCTGCTTGTGTCCCCTGCTTCTGTGCATGGAAACACTCATAGGCATCAGGGAAGTTCTTATCCAAGAACAACATACCCAGTATGTATACTATATAAAATATTTTAAATAATTTTATTTTGAACACCTTACTGGTATTTCCAGGAAAAAAATAAACCAGGACATACTGAAACTCTTTGTTTAGCTCTCTTCTCCACGTAGGGTTCATATTTTCTTCTGACATAGTGGCGGGAGAATTTTAAAATAAAAATAGTTTCTGTTTTTACTCTTCAACACTATGGACAATATTGACTGCTCCTGCTCACTAAGCTTAGCTATGTTTTGTCAATAGTAAATGCACTTTGGCAATGCAGATTTCTTTTCAAGGCTTTTTCAATTCTGTTAATGTAAAACTTTGCATTGATCTATTAAAATTACTCTTTCGTCTAAGCACCTTCTAAAGGGCTGCATTCCTTTTCTTGGAAATAACTGTGGAGTTTAAACTGTACTTCTCACCTCTGTTAAAAAATTATCTCCTTCCCTCAGGTCTACTACTCCAGATATTTTTACTATGCTACAGTATCACTTGAGAATATTCAACTTGTGATGGCCCAAACATTCTGGAAAGCATTTCCCAAACTTCTCTCTCTCCTCCTTTTCCAGGCTTTAATACTGTAACCTGGCACTTCTTGTCCAGAAACATAAGGGCTGTATAATTTGTGAGCCTTTCTAACAGGATGGGTTTACACTTGCCTTTCTAGTGTTTAGATGAGTATTTTAGCATTGAGCAGATATCAGATATTGTTTAAAAGTCTAGTTCTGTACGGTATAAACATTATCTAAAAATATTTTTGTAAAAAAATGTGTATGCAATGCCTGTGCTCTTCCATGGAACTTTCAGGTCCTCAGTATGTACTTGAATTCTCTAAGTGTTTTGGATATATTGAACGCAGGACCTTGTTACTACTTCTATTCAACCACAATCATGATTTTTGCGATAGAAGTACAGATTGTTTGGTTTCTCAGGCAAAATAGAATGCTTTGGTTTTAATGCTAGGATGATGAAAAACTGACATTATTATCATCGTATCAATATTTCAAATTTTGCCTTGGCTCAGGAATTTATTGCTGTTTTTGTTGCTTTTTAAGTTGCACTTTCTAATTCCTCTTGAGCAATCCTCTCCCCCTGCATTTGTTCAGCAGTTTAATAAACTGTTTCCAGTTGTTTGTGTAATCTATGCCAGAAGCATAGTTAACTGATCTGGTATAAATATTATCACTAGGTCTTAATGATCAAGTTTTATTAATATAGCTCTAGTATCAAAGATTACACTGTTTACAGTGGTAAACAGTCAGTTTTGGTCCAGAATTTTCTCAAGTGAAAAGGTATTTGGTGGATTTTCTTGGACTGTGGATGCTTTGGAGAAATTGCGTTTTGAAATTTAGACTTTCCAACTGGGCTGGTCCTTGAGTCACAGTAAAGAGCAGTATCTCACAGCTATGATGACTTAGGATGCAGTTGCTCCATTCAGAATTGATTTGAGGAGTGGACAGCTTATCATAATTTCTTCAGTGTGGAGCATATATAGTTGGAAATTGAGATGATTCCATGTGAGTACTGCCTTCTTGTCCCTGTCTGTGGTGGAAAGGAGCTAGAGGAGAACAGGTTGTCTCCAACTCCTGTTTGGTGCTGAGAAGTGGCATCTTTTATACTCTAGAGCCGATGTCAAGACAGGGATTCTTGATATTGGAGATGATGCATAATAATTGCCTTACTCCAGTGTAAAGGTTTAAGGTGATGCTGATCAGGCCATCAGGACTAGGACGGTGTTCATCCCCTTGTACTCCGCACTGGTGAGGCTACACCTTGAATTCTGCGTACAGGTTGGGGTGCCGTAGTATGTTCAGAGATAGACAACGGAGCTGGTGAAGGGACTGAAGAACAAGTCTGATGTGGAGCAGCTGATGGAGCTGGGGTTTGTTTAGCCTGCAGAAAAGGAGGCTCAGAGAGGCCTTATTGCTCTCTACAACTGCCTGAAAGGATGTTGTAGCCAGGTGGGAGTCACTGGATACTAGAAAAAAATTCTTCACCAAAAGGGTTGTTGAGCCTTGGAACAGACTGCCCAGGGAGTGGTGGAATCACTGTCCAGGAGGTATTTAAGAAACATGTAGATGTGGCACCTGGGGACAAGGTTTAGTGGTGGGCTTGGCAGTGCCGGGTTAATGGTTCGACTTGATCATCTTAAAGGCCTTTATCAACCTAAGCAACTCTATGATCCTGTCACATTTTTGACTAATAGTTTTCCTTACTTCTTTCCTTCTGACTTTTTTCAGAGAAGATTTTATTCCTGTTGTTTTCTTCCATATAGTCATGCCATTTGAAAAAGCTGAGGAATGGATAAATTCACCTACTCTTTTTGTCCAGAATTTCTCCTGTGCTTTGGACAAACTTCTATGTCTAGCAGACCTTCTTTCTACATACTTGCAGCTGCTCTTTGCATTTATATGACAATACATCAGCAGGTAACATAGCTTCTGTCTCTCCAAGGACAGGACGAAAGGACACCCTGGAATGCTGCTATATGACCAATAAAGGAGGAACAGGATGTCCAACCTTGCAGTGATGAACATAAGACCAATCAAGTCCCTTCTGTTTCTAAAAAGATTACAGAAAAAGCCATCAAATTCTAATTTCTCCTGTTCCCCAAAAAGCTTTGGAAAATGGTGAAAAGCCACCAGTTTGCGTCCATTTGGTGGAGTGAGAGTAGTAAATGTATTGCCATCATTGAAGACCTCTTCAAACAGGCCTTTTCCACACGGACTAGGATGTCACAAAATTAGACCCCTGTAGCCAGAAGCCCCCAGGTCTGACCTGGTTCCCTGTTATCAGCCATGGTTTGCAATGCCCATGAAGTGAACAAGTGCCTTCTACATCATGTAGTGTGGAGAAAGCTCTGAGCAGAGATGAAGAGATTAAAAAAAGATGAAAGAAGGAATAACAGTATTTGGAGATTCCATTAATTAACAGTTACTTCTGTGTCATGAGTAGAAATGTTCTTTCAGAGTGCAGAAAGTGGTGCAATAATAAATTTTCTTGATTGCCTCTCAGGCATTTTGTGTTCTTTACCCTGCAAGAGGTTAATAGACTGAAAGATTTTTTTTTCCTGAACTTTCTTAGAGTTAAGAAATCCTTTGGGCTTTTACATGTGGAAAGATGCATACCATAATTATTTTTAGATGCATCTGGGGCTTTATTTTTTTGCAAACGTGTTTTTCTTTGTATCTTTACTCTCTTGTAGAGGTATAGAGGAGAAACATTTATGAAAAACCCACTATTTTTGCCCCTAACAGTGACACATGTAATAACATTTCTGTCGATAGGGAGTATTGCTCGTGTGTATGCTGCTCTGAGGCATAGCAATGCACTGACTCATTGATGAAGGTCTTTGACTTTTTAAATGTGTTTCTTGCATTTCCAGGATGGATTTCTTCCTTTAACAACTTTGAATTATATTAATTTTTAATTACTTGGGTGCTACAGATAAATTTTACTTTAAGATAGAGACTACAATTTAGGGTCTACCATAAGGGTTTTTTGTGGTTATATTTGTAGGGAAAATCTTCATGTGAATCATGCTTGTAAAAATATGTAATTCACTATTTTGCTAGATGTAATTCTGGTGAAGCACCATAAAATACAGTAATTTTTATGATTTAGATTTTAATCTCACTTCCTTTCCTATTCAAGACACCTTAAGATAATTTAGTTGCACCTATAAAAAGTGCATTTCACTAAGTATGATTCCTGTGCTTTTGTCTTAACACATTAACTTTTTAAATATAATTAGGGTTCTCTTAAATTGTCTTTCCTCTATATTTCATTTAAGAAGAGATCTTACTCTCCTCAATAGTATAGGCTAGTCTTCCTGTGTTTTTCTGCACTGTGTGTTCTTAAATTTTCTTTGAGAAGAATATCAGAAGTTTAGGCCTTGTTTAACTGATTCCAATTCTGTTTCTGAGGAGAAAGAAGTCTGCTTCTGGTGTTGGTTGTGCCAGTCTGAAAAAGATCTCTTTCAGTCCAATCAGGCATGAAATGAAAGGAAAGATATGCTATTCTAAGTGAAAGTACCAACAAACCATAGGTTTCCTGTCTAGTTTTTATTTTTTCCAGGTAAATCTGTGAGTTTTGTCATGGGACTGTATAATTATTCTTAATTTAGAATTATATTGATTGAAGGTTTTATGAAGGATGTGGAAAGAAAACCAAGCTGAAATTAATAAAGTGAGATGATTGTCTAAGGCAGATAAAATTATTTGCTAAAATTTAAGTAGTATTTTATTAGCAATTACTGTTGTCTTGTGCTGATTTTGCCACTTAAAATACAAATTTTGTTTTGTTTTGGTGGGGGTTTTTTTGTTTTTTTTTTTGATTGTTGTTGTTTTGTTTTGTTTTTTGACAGTGCTTTGTTGAGCAATGGTATTCCTGTGCTGACTGACTCTTTCATCAGTGTTTGTACTGCGTACTTCTTGTTACTATTCAAAGTTTTCCCTATTGCAGGAACTAAAGCAACCACAGTTACTCTTCTTGAAGCTCTAAATCAGCAAGGTGTTTTCTGTGATGCCCTTGTCCATCCTCCTTATTGATGCTTACAGGAAAGTAGTTGATTAAACGTATTTGGTAACTCTAAGCAGTAATATTACTGTGGCTATTGAACGTATTGAACACTGCTGTTTGTACTGAAGCCTAATTTAGACATGTTCGTTATTCCAAGCAGTAACCTTTGAAAGATTTGCAGGATTCTGCAGCACCTGGTAATGAACAATGTTATGCAATAACTTGCTTCTTTCTATTATCAAGAAAACAATTCTTGAAGTTATGCAGTGAAACAAGAATTTATTGTCAATAAAATTGTAAGTCAAGATGCTATCAAAGTAAGTTAGCAGAAAGAAGGTGGCCTTTTAGAAGGTGCTTATAATTTTCCTTAATTGCAGCTTCCCATCTATGATACAGCTCTAGTGACAATAAGTGGTGTTTATGAAGATCTATACAATAGAATGACAACAGGACAGAGATTTGCTGGATTAAGCAAGGGAAAGCATTCTTGTATGCAAGACAACACGGGAATCACTCACTGGAAAAGCTGCAGACTTAGAGATGTATCCTGGAAGATGCTGAGGATTCTCTGAGGTGCTGCCAAGCTCCTATTGACACTCCTTAGTTTGATCTTTGGCTATGCCCTAATCATAGCCAAAGAAAGTCTTAGGCTTAGTGTAATCATTTCTTTGTGCAATAGGAAATATTTGGTTGACTCTGCAGTATTTCTACTGGCCTTTCCTCTGGATATCATCCTGATAGGGTATCCATCAGGATGTGTGAACCTTGTGCTGGCCATCTAGCTGATGACAAATGCTGTTTCATGAAAGTGGTTTCCTTACAGTGACAAAGTCTATTTTAAGATTTAATTTAAAACATTGGCTCTGTACAGTTTCTTGTGTGCACATTTATGTATGTGTACTATGAAGTCAGAGTATGCCTTCTAAGTAGTAAATGCAGAGCAGGAAACCCTCCTTTTACACTTTTCTCCATGCACATTGTTCTTCTCTTCATCAAAGGTGATCTCCGTGATTTTTTTCATGACTTTTATTGGCTGCCACAGAGTGAATCTGAGATGTATTTTCTGGCTTGTTATGGTCTGCTCAAAACCTGTCACTCTGTGTTGAACCTCTTTTATTTTTCCATATGCGAAACTTTACCTTTTTCAACAGTTAAATTAATTTGCCATATAGCTCTCAAATCCCATAAGACAGCTGTGTGAAGGTAAAAACAATGGGGAACTGCATGCCCTTTACAGGGCTTGTTTGAGGGGCATTTTTTCATATGCAATTTGACAAGTTGTTTTTTAGAATTGTCCTTTCTCCTCAAAGCTCAAATGCAATTTTTTTAAGAGACCTGCTGCCCCTTCTCTCTTGAGGCTCACTCTCCAATTTCCTAATCTCAGTGTTAAATAATTAGTTTTGGAAGGCTGAGCAGAAAATAAAACTAAATTAATAGATGCATTTGAATGGTAGCTTTGTGCAGCTCCTCTTCTGCAATTAGAAAATTGTCTCAAGTGCTGGGCTACCAAAGGTAGTTATGAGCAAAAGGTTGAGTTCTCTTTTTTAATGAGTTCTGCCTGGTGCTGAGAAGAAAATCTAGTCTGGTGCACAGTATATTCAATAGTGCTAATTAAACCATTCCTCTCACTTATTGTAAGTCAAATTAGTTTGATCCAATTGAGAAACTAATGCTTTACTAAGGCAGCTCTTTAAGACTTAACTAAACAGTTTCATGTCACCTAAAATAAGAAGGTTTTTTATGAAGTGAGTACCAGTCTTTATTGACTGAGAAGTAGCTTGTTTTTCCTCCTTAATATTATGTGACACACTTGAGTAGACTTTGCTACTCAAATATTGTGACACCAATTGCAATTCTAGATGTGTTGCAACTTTTAGCCATTTTTGCATGGAATTACTCTTTTTTTTTCTTTT
>VXAU01003114.1:289347-349579 GCA_013399695.1 Formicarius rufipectus | reverse complement strand
GTATTGGCTCTTTTTTTTTTTTTTTTTTTCCTAAAATACTCTTCAGAAATAGCAAGAATGCTTGGATGAAGGGAAATTGGACTTCATAAGAAAGAAACAAATAAAGATTTTTTGCTAATGTTCTAATTCTAATGTGTTAGAATTCAAAGCAGCAAAAATGTCATATTCCCCATCCTCTTCATATAGTCTACTTACGTTGCAATATGTAAAATTGCAGTTTCCACATCAGGACATACTGATTTAAAATAAATGGGGAGAAAACCCTTTTCAGAATTAGTAATCTGATTGTTTTTTACTGTGACCTGGATATTTTTCTTGTGTTTCAAATGGTTCTTCTTACTTGTATTTACATATATATAAACACCTATATATTGTAGGCTTTCTGGACTATTTCCTATATTCCAATGTACACAGCACACATAAGGCAGAACAACTATTATGACACTTCAGTTACTCCTAATTTCCTTGTTAGAGATTTTTGGCAGATGACGATCTCAATCATACCATTGTGTTGCTTTCCTTTTCAGAACTTTTTGAGCTTATTGCCAGATTCTGCATCTTCTATCTCAACAGAGTATCTTCAGGACACTGCTGAAGCCATATATTAGACAACACGAAGGTGTTTTTGAGGGGATCTAGGGGAACCTACTGCTTTTTGTGTTCCTACTTCTCAGTGGAACCCTGTGCTGGCAGAGGGATGGAATCCTAACCCTGGAGAACTTGCCAAAAAAAAAGTCAGGGTAGTCTTAGGATCTCAGATCTCCCTCTTGGTTCCTTTGCTTTCTTTGTTTATGTTACCTGTTTTGCAGTGCTAACTGCAGTTCTTGTACTCTAAACAAGGACCATTCCTTAAACAAATCAGTTATCATACTGCCTTTTTAGTACTCACATAACTAATACTGAGACATCTCAACCTCTGGCAGTAATGATGAAGGCAGATAAGCTGCACAGCCTGGCCTTTTTGGCATTGGAAGTGCTTGTTACACCTCTGCTATGACTGCTATTCATCACTCATGCCTTTCTGGAGGCAGCGCTTCACAGGAGATGGAAAAAGGACAAGCCTTAATGTGTTCTTGATAGGATAAGTGCATTGCATCGTCCTTGAATGCTTAAACTCTCCATACCTATCCTAACTAGCAAAAGGAATCTTTTCCTTGGGTACCTCAGCTGGTCCTGTTAATTTGCAGTGTTAAGTAATGTGTTGCTCGTAGAATACTCTGCTGACTATGGTCTGTTGTCTGTGTACAAGTGGCTTCACAATACTTATGAACCCTACTTATCTTCTTGAGACAGTGATTTTCTCCTTTCTCACCCTGCCCTGGGACTTGTCTGGTACAATGTGACTGATTCTGTCCTCAGGAAATAAAAAAAAATCCCCACCCATACAGAAATCTTTTTACACAGCTTCAGAAAAAGTCCTCTTACCAATGAGTAAGCTTCTGAAGAAGGATGAACTGTGTCTCAAAGTCACAATGTCCCTGCCGTTTATATTGATTTCCCAGCAGTATTTGTGGGTGCTCACCAGTTCTGTTCTGCTTGCTAACTGCACATGCACAGGCTTGATCACACTCAGTTGCATAAGAGACAAGCTATAGAGAAAAAAATTCCCCAAACTCTGCTTTTACCTTCATATTCTCTTTCAAATGCAAGTGAAGAAAGGCCTGAATTAATTAGGGGAGAAGCTGCAAAACACCCAAGAGCATGTCTTGATTAATTTTTTTTAGAACAATTAGATGTAGCATAACTCATGGAGAATGACATGAGTGGGCAACTTCTAGGGAGGCAATATTAATTGTTCACTAGTTGCTCAAAATTATACACATATTGTCTTTAGTCACTGTATGCAGTGCAGTGGATCAGAGTCAGACTTCAATATGAGGATTGCAAAATTATCTCCACTGCTTTTTCCATTTTTATTTGCTATGATCTGTTATTCTTAGCAAATAATGCAATGTTTACTGAGCCTGTTCCTTATTCCTCTTCTCTTGTGCTTGACATGCCTTCTGGGCTCCTTCTCCACACTGTATTGATTTAGATATTGAAATGATCAAGTTCAGAAGCCTGATAACTTCCTTATTACTGAGGCAGAGGAAGTTATTATAAATATTTTGCACTGCAAAACATGATGAGGTGCAGTCTATGCTCTCACTGCACTATTTTGTAGCTTAGATCTGAGTAAAGATATTGAACATCTGAATGTATGATGCACATGCATCACCTATGCATAAGAACCTCAGCCTATGAATAAATGCAACTTGATGAGTGCTCAGCGTTAGGTGTTTCTTTTGTTTGGGTCTGTTTGTTTTATTTTTGGAGATTATTAAGACATATAAAAAGAATAAACTGGAAGTAGTTTCTGAGATGCCAGTCTGATTTCCCTGGGAAGATTCTGGTCCCAAAGTGTTAAGTGTCATGCAATAGAGAGCAAAATTTTGGCAGCAGAAGTAATAAAGATACTATGGGTGGCTAGTTTATTAATCAATTAGGTACTCATGGAACGAAGTTTTTTTTCCTAAGTCTCCCTAGCAGTAGCCACAGCTTTTTTCTAAAAAAGGTTTCTACCAGCCCGAAAGAGCAGAGGTTTTAGTAGAGAATTATTTGCATGTTGTTACTCTGCTTCCTCTGAGTTTTCTCCTTTTCCTTATCAGTATGTTAATGCTCAGGGAAACCTATTTTCCTGCTTTGAGTGTTTCCACCATTCTAGGCACTTAGTTCTAGTTTTCTGCCTGTTGCTAATTAATTTTCTTAATGGTTAGGGCTGTCTGGGAGCAGATATTGTCTTTTTAAGCTTTTATCAGACTTCATGAAATTGATGAATGACAGTGAGTCTTTTTTTCTTCCTACTTGGCTGGATAGGTTCTCTGCTATTTTCCACTCTCAGATAACTTGATCTAGATGACACGTCCAATCTAAAAACTGAAGTCTACAGTCATGCATGTCTGACTTGACTGTGTATATAAAATGAAATCTATTTATTTGGTTTATTTTTCCTCATGTGGCAGGTGACCCTGTCTGGCCCCTAAGCTCCTACTCAGTCACCTGCTCATCAACCCTAGCAGGGTGGGGGAAAGAATCACAGGGACTTAAGTGAGATAACCCAAGATAAAGACAGTTTAATAGGTGAGAAAAAGCTGCAAGCAGAAGCAAACCAGAATAACATATTCAATCACTACCTCTCATCAACAGGCAGATGTTTAGTCACTTCCCAGAAAGCAAGGCTACATCATGTGTAATGCTAATGGTTCCTGAAGAAGATAAATGCTGTAGCTCCAATTGTTCTCCCTTTCTCCCCCTTTTGCTGAGCTTTTATTACTAAACACATGATTATAGGGTATGGAGTATCCCTCTGGTAAGTTTGGGTCAGCTGTCCTGGCTGTGTTCCCCCCAACTTATTCACTTGTCTGGGGGAACAGAGTGGGGAAAAAGGTAAAAACCCAAAACCTTGATGCTGTACAAGCAGTGCTCTGTGATACCCAAAACACTGGTGTGTTACTAACACTGTTTTAGTTTCTAGTCACAAATTGACAAAATACACTACCATATAGGCTGCTGTGCAAAAAATTAACTACATCCCAGCCAGACCCAACATATCTTATTAAACTCCTGAATCAAACAATATGTGCAAATTGATTTAATTTAAATATTCTTATTCTGATCCATAATCATTAGTGATTTAAACAGAAACTCAACTAATTTTTTAATGAGTATTTTATTTTAGAGTAAATGGTAATTTTGTTGAGTTTATATTTCAGAACTTCTGGGAAACAAACATGTACAAATATTAGAGTTCCTTTCTTCATTGACTAATACAGCCCAGTTCTGGAAAGACGCTAAGTTAGTATTTCTCTAACTCAAAGGTCCTCAGCAGGTGAAACAGAGGAAGAGAAGACAGACCAACAGGATTTATCAGGGAAACCAGTAAAAATTGAGATTTGGAAGAAAGTAAAATACCACAGTGTTTGGGATTAGAATGATCTATATCCTGAAGCAGTATTATTATTAGCTCTAAGGGAATGCCTATCACTGCTCTCTATGATCAGATGACTTTCATATGTTTTACTTTCAAATGGTGTAGTGGCTTTTAGACTACAGAAACAAAAGTGACCTCTGGTATTGACAAGCAACCAACAGGTTGAGGCACAGGCATATTTTTGATATCTGAAGTATGTTGTAAAATCAGAATTCCCTTTTGCATTTTGTACTGGTTTAAAGTTAAACCAGCAGGAGAAATGAATCCAACTCAGAATGAGATTGCAAGTCAGAATAACAATTCAATAAAAAGATCACAATAAATACACCAATACAGAAGGGAAATCCATTTGGCCCCCAAAAACCAGATATGCAGCCTAGCACAGTGGGGCATGAGCAGAATGGAGCTCACCAACCCCTGTGCTGAGCACCAAGTGACCCTCTGAGTACAAAGTAAAAAGAAAGAAGAAACTTGCTGGTGAAAATTATGATTATAGTGCAGTTAAGAATGGCAATCACAGTCCTGTTGAGGTTCTGGTCCTCCTCTGGATCTAACAAGCAATACCATGAGTGCCCAAACCCCAAGCTTATATATGCTTAGGCTCAGATGGGAACTCCCAGTCCGTCTCCCAGAGTGGGGAGTTTCCCAATGGGTGATTTACTCTGTGAGGTCAATCATGGCATATTTTTAGTATTCCTGATGGCCCATTAGCAGATGTGATCCCTCAGGTGGGTGTGAAGATACTAATGGCTCCCTGGAGGGGAGTTATCCCACCTGAGTCATTGGTGTGAAGACAGGAAAACTTCCTTATCTCACAGAAGTTCCTAAACTCCAGCTTGTAGCCTGAGGGGTTGGGTGTGCCCTGGGCAGCTGCTGCAAATGATCCATTGTGAGCAGTTAATGAGAAAAATGACATAGAAGGTTTAGAACACACACCCACCCAGTGACAAACTGATCCTGGCTACTATAACCAGGACACATTTGTAGGTCAGAATACACTGCTAATGTGTCTCTGAAGTGGGGGAAGATAGACTTGCCCATGTTTCAGATGTCTTCAGCAAACAACAAGGTTATGTCAGGAAGAGAAGGTGCTGTTGAATGCTGTGGTTTGATGTCATCAAAACTTTTATTGTCGATAAACACTTACAGCATCAGCAACTGAGACAAAAAATGGCTGTTGTGGTGAGAAGTAAAAGGATCAGGTCACATTGACGGTAAAGGTATCTAAGTGATCTTAGTTCACTGAAGGTTTGGCTTTTGATTCTCAGCGAAACACTGAAGTTAGAAGCCATCCATTATACCAGCCTTGAAGGATGATAAGCAGGACAGCCTTGTCAATGGAGTGGGTATTTGTAAGTACTATAGACTTATTCACTGGACTTCCAGAGATGTTAAGTCCTTTTTCTTTCCTTTCTGTAAAATTTGTGCTTTCTTATCAGGAGCATCCCATTAATGTGATTTTAGCTTCCCACATATGTGCCTGGGCTGGTATTTGTTTAGATTATGGTAATTTTTATTTTTCAGAGCTTTCTGTAAATAGTTGAATCTGGACATTTGGGATTTAAATTCTGTATAGTAACTCTTTCTTAAACAAATAGTTGCTTATTTTGCATGAACTAGTAGTGTTTTGCATCCCCTTTTTATACTGAAATATCTGACTCTTGATGATTAAATGGAAATTTGAATTCCTTATATGTCCAAACTTTTAGCTTTGATGAGCTTTTATTGCTGTTGTTTAGAACAAACATTCTGAACATTTTTTTTAACTTTAGAAGGCTGTCTGAAACTGATTCTATAAATCTGGACAGAAATGTCCCAAATTTTCATTTATGTTTCACTCTCAGTTTCCTGTGACTGAGAACTTGTGAAATCTTCTAAAGTTTACCTTGTCTAGAAAAACACCCCAAATTCTCCACATTTTCAAGTCCCAGTAGTGGTGTGTATTGGGGTAAGATACGTATATTGTAAAACTGTAACATGTTCACATGAATTTTTGTAGGGCCTACACTTGTATAACCTCATCAAAATTGTGTCTGTATTGCTGTGCTCTTTCCTCCCTCCCCCACTTCTGCCATGGTTAACAGAAAGTAATGATATTACATAGAGTGACAAAATAAAATAATATCATTTATGCAGATGATTTCTTGAGTGTCATAGTTTTCCTAATGGTTAATTCCAGGAACCTTAGATGTTGCTTTTATGTACTGGATATACCTTAGCATTTACTCTAATATTTGTGGACTAAAGTACTTTTCAACATGAAAAATAGTACAGAACATTGCCCTAAGCTCAAAAGTGAACACTGTTTTTTACAGTTTAACATTTGTTGGTACAGGTAAAATAACATCATCTTTTGTATCTTCAGGCACAAGAGCAAAATACAGTCAAGTACTTTACTGATTTTCTTTTGGTAGCTGAATCTCAAAGTTCAGGGATTTGTTAGCCTATGTGTTTCCCTATCTTTTCTCCATTTTTGATGTGCTTATAACACTTAACCTTGTCCTTTTTTGCACAGCTAAAGACAAAAATGTCACGACACAGGTACCAACTGTCATGTTGATGACTGTTAAAATAAAGAGTACCTATATACATAATATTGATTAAAAGAAAGCCAGCTCTGGACTTTGAGCATTACATGTCAAAGCACTTGTGATAGTAATTTAGACCCTTAAAAATATTCAGGATGAGTGAACATGTAGGGTAGAAAAAGACAGATTAGAATAGGGACGCTTTAATTTTTAGTCAGATGCAGACAACAAATCTTTTCCCCACATGTTACCCCAGATCCAGGTTTGGGAGCAAAATCTGCATTTGGGGGCTCTGGCTTTTGTAATACAGAATCCTTTCCTGTCAAAGAGATCCTCTCTTCAGGGAGAGTAACTTAATATGCAATAGGTGACCTTAAAGCTGGCTTTCTCCATGAGGACAAGAATGTGTCACTAGGCTTACAATCTGATTTAGTAAAAATCCACAAAATTAAAGCAGGGAGAAGGGAACAACTCATGATTGCATAGAAATCAGATGTCTTAAACATTTAGATTTGAACACATATCCTAGTTTCTTCACCTTCCTTTGAAAATAGATGAACATCAGTGAGTAATAAAGCACAGAAGCCAGTCTTGGGGCAGGAGCTGAAAGGAAGCTGTGTTACCCTTCTTTTGTTCTACCAGTGATGTCTCACCATGGAACATCTTCCATGTCATGTCTTGGCTTTACACGTTAACTATTTCTTTCCCACTAATAGCTACAATGATAAATTTTGTGCCTTTGCCTTTCATGTTTTCATAAGGATAACTGGCTGTACTATGTGCATAGGATAGAGTTGAAGCTCTACAGGCCACAATGTATCTACTTTTTTTTAGGACAGGGACAGTATTTTACATGTTCACAGTCCACCAATGCCTATTGCAGTCTCCCACAAATTATAGACAAGATTCTTGTAAGTGATAAGGAAATAATCCTCAAATTACCTCTGGAGGAACGAGTGAGTGAGACTGCAGTGACGCATATGAAGCTTTGCTGTGGAATGCTCTTGCTTGAGGTGAGCTCAACAGATGGAAGTTGTCCAGTTTGTGTCCTCTTCAGAAGAGTCATAAACTTTCTTGTGGGACTGAGACCGGGCTTTAAGGAGGAGAGGAATGAGTTTGAGGAGCAGAGCTATGAAAAATGCACTGCAGCCTTTTCCCCTGATGGCTGCGTGTGTGTCAGTCTTTTGTTTTGCCCAAGTCAGCTGTTGAAGCAGGGTTTAGGACCCAGTGCAGTAAAACAAAATGGAAAAACAAACATGCACACTCACAAAAATAAATAAAAACTAACTGAGAAATCATGAAAATACTTTGGCAATTGAAAGGGGTTTTTTTTTCAACCTTAAACAAGCTGTTTATTTTGTGCACTTTTAATAAAAGCAAGGATAACATAGTCCTTCATACCAGAAACAGGAGGTCAATGAGAGGTATCCAGACCTCCCAAGTGCTCTATAACTCCAGGGCTAGGACATTCTGGATGTAATGCTCTCTGCACTATGGCACCTCAGGTGCTGGTGGAGGTCCCTTTTTCACTGACTCCATAAATAGGCAGAAATATGGTGGGAAAGACTAAGCCCATTGCTGTGGAGGAATGAGATATGGTTCTCTTCAGAGAGGATAGAGAAAAGAATCCACATATCTCCTATTAAAAATGCATTAAAAATGGAGCTACTGAGCAAAATGGGAATGCGTGTCCTCCTCAACTAGAACTGTGTATCTTTCTGCTGTGGACCTTTCTTATATGACTTTGATTGGAAGTCTCCCAAATAAAATATTTTTTTAAAATTCAGACATTTGAAACATTTTTATTAAAAGCCTCAAACTTTAAACAGAGCTGGAAAAAAATCCTTTAAGTCACTTAATTTTACCTCTGCCTCTAGAGAGTTTTTCTTTTGGAGGTGATGATGGCGGTGGTGAATTTTTATATTTGAATGGGAAGATTTTTATTTTGGACAGGAATGCTTTCTTTTATGTAGCCATACATTTCACTAAAAACTGTTCAAATGTCATATGTAGAATATTTTGAGCAAGATAAAATTCTGATATACTAACCAGAGCATCTATATTGGTTTTAGCAAAATTTTGTTACTTTTTCAGTTAATGTCTTTAGCTTGCTGCTAGTTTCTGATCAGAAATCCAGATAGTTGAAATAGCGTGTCATGAAATGTTTGGAGTTTTTTATGATTCAACAAGACAGAAGTTTTTATTGTTTAAATGTTGGTAAGAAAAGGAGTGGTCCTGCTGGAATAGGTGTTATTTGTGGACCAAATGATGATTGTGATATCTCTTTTGTGGTAGCATGTCTTAATAAACTATTTGCCTTTATTCCCACACCCTCCAGCATCATTGACCTCTGTTCTGACTGGGGACTTTAAATAAGAAATAACAAAATACCTTCAGGGTACTATCTTCATGGTATTTGTTAAGTTAGCTAAATTAATTCACCATTACTGAATAAGCTTGAAGATATGAGAAGTGAAATATTGTTTGACTGCTGCATGCTGAAAATTCTGCCTTTTATAACTAAAGGAATTGTAGTGTTCAGTAAAGAAGTATTGTAGTTATACTGTTAGCTGTACTTAACTATTGTAGTTATAATTGCACTCATCACAGTGAATCATGGTAAAGTGATTGCTCACCTAAGGCTGAAATGGCCATTGATGCACTACTTGGAGCAGTTCTACTGGGAAAATAGTTTTTATAGACACATAAATGATACCAGGTACAGGAGTAGCCACAAAGCAACAACACTGAGGATGGTGTGCTGTCATAAAATACACGAAGGAGCGAAGGCAGTGGGACAGAGACAGAAAAGGCCCATTAGTTTTGCTGTATTGTTGGCAGAAAAAAATATACTGATAAATGCATATGACCCTCCCTTGCTCCAATGTGAGGAGCTATCAGCAGAATGCACTCTCTGGAAGTGTGCTTCTGTAGTGATAAGTCTGTTAACTTCAAGAAAAAACACCCCAAAGAGAGCCATGACTCAAAATGCTCTGTGGGTGATGTCCCTTCTCTCCCAGAAGCACTGTTTTCAACACCACTGCCTCTTTGTTCATGAGGCTATTAAATAGAGGGAAAAAAATCAATACATAATTTATCTTTCCACCTGTGGCTGAGTTCAAGAAAGCGAAAGAACCGATAATAGCTGAAGAAAAAGGCAGTGCTTTTGGTATTATGCTGGGAAGGAAAATTTTTTATAGAAAGAGCTTTAATGTGCTTTTGCATCTGTTGCATACATGAAGCCTTATGTGATTGCTGGATTTGTGCAGAGGTTCCAGGAAAAACTGGATCTGGCATGGACCAGCAGAAATGGGTGTTGATAACAGTACCATTATTCTAATCAAAGGCACAAGTCTCTGATACAGAATATTAAAAGCACGGACTCAAGTCTTCCTCTGTCTGAAGAGGCTTTAAAACTCATGTTTTGCCTTCCAAGAAAAAATCAATTAAATCACCTCCAAGAGGGAAGACTTTAAGATTATTTCAAATAATATTGCTGTTATTTCAGTATATATAAATCTTTCTTGGAATCCATCTAGAAGCCAAGTTCTCTTTCTTCAAGGGATCATTTTGGCCACTAGTTTAGAAAGTCATTCCTATTCACTGTCTCCTTCTGCTACTATTTAAATACTTACAAAAGGCAGAACTACTTCACCAGGAAAGGCTTATGGGGAGCCATCTCAAAATATCCCTCAAGCTGGTAAATAAGATGCTCTTCAGGAAGCTACAGTGTAAAGCCATACATGCTGCTGTGGCCCAAGCAACCTTGAATGACATTTTTCGTGCTGAGCTGCAAGAGTGGATGGTTTCTCCCTCAAACTTCCTACCTCGCTTGTTCGCTATGCAGTGGGGTGTGGCAGGCCCTTTTGGGACCAAGGACTTTTGCAGGTGCTTTGAAAACTCTGAATTCACACTTTGTCCTGTTTGCAGAGGTTTGCACCTATGCTCCTTACTCCAAGGTCCACTGATTTACCAAAGCTGCTATGCAGTAGAGCACATTATACACAGAAGGTTTGTGGTTTGGACTTCTAATCTAAGACTAGTCTTTAGCAGGACAGGGAAGGAAGGGCTGCTAGTAGGTAAATGCTGAAGGGGGATGAGAAAGTTTTCAAAGGTGGAATGCTTTATTTCTTTTTTCCCCCATGCTCTTTCAGAAGCTTGAAATTCAGTTTTTCTATTTTAATGAAAAGTTATACCCATATAACTGTATACAAGTTTGGTTTTGCAATATTTACTTGCCATTTATCCTTGAAGAAAGCTATAATGAAATAGTGATCAATTACAGTTATGGGTTAAAATGTAAAGTAGGGAGCAGAATGCATTCATCAATATCATACATTGATTTACAGCCATACCCTGGTATTGTTATGACTCTTTAATTTTACTTTGGTTTTCTTTATTGTCCTGGATTCAGCTCCACGAGTGTGACGTAGTAGCTTAAGAACAAGATACAGCTCCATGGGAATTCTGCATGTGGGAGTATTTCTCTGGGAAAGGAGATAAATTGCAGGATCTCAAGGTGGCTTCCTCAGAGTCTTATTTTTGGATTTGCCAATTCCAGATTTTTGAGGAGCTTCTGAATAACGTATGGAAACAGGAGGGTTGTCATCTCCCCAGTCTTTTAGATTGCTGTTGTTAAAGAAAGAGCTTCCTTCTAACCGTCTCTGAAGGTCTCTGCCTGATGAGTGAATAGTCCTGTAATTGTGACTGTTGCAAATGATCATTTCACTGCCAGCTGCAAAGCATTAGAAACTGTGGTTTGTGCACAGCGTGTGCTGTGGAACTAGTTGGCTGGAGTCAAAATTGTTTGTATTTTGTTCAACTACTTGTACTTTTTGCAGCAGAAATGTTTAACTGCTGTTAGATTATTGTGAAAAATGCTACTGTGTTTATTCATCTTTGCACATCTCTGACTATGCAGGGGCATGGGAGACTCATCCCCCATGGATCTTGGAGTTTCTGTTAAGTTCTGAGCAGCTGGTGCTGAGAAAGGCAGGTTAGTTTTTCTGGCAGTCAGCTGCTACGAGAGTATCATTGTACCTTCAGGATTTCCTCATTTAGGTACTTTGGTTATTGCTGTGTATGATCTCTAGAGCTCACTGTAATTGTTTCTCTCAAACACAAATGCCTTGACTATGAACCATCATCATTTTCTTACAAACATAACATAAAAGCTGAAGTGTAATATTTCTATGTATAATAACTAATTCCCTTCACTGGTGTTTTGAATCCAGGTAAACAAACTCGTTAGACTGGCAAACAGATGTTCTGATAAGGTCACAAACATGAAATTTTTGCTAAAAAGTCCTGCTAGAAGGCCTATGACCACATTTAAATTTTGCAATTGGAGTTTGCTGGTCTGGGCTTTGCAAATATCTAAGGTTATTTTGAGAACAAGATATCCAGATTTAGATATTGTTAGACAACAAACCAGTGCCTATAATTCATAATAAAACCTTAAACTCTTCTCTTGAAGGAAGAGTTTCCTGCATTTCTCATACTTCCATTTAAAGAATTTTCATGTTAAAATTTTGAGTGACTTGGTGCCAGCATCTAACTCATATGTATAGTTCTGCCTTAACAGTGGCACAATTTCAGTTAATTGAGTGCAGAGTTTTTTATTTGGCATACTTGAGTGATTTTGAGTTGCATTAGTGAAGCAATTTAAATCTTCCAAATAATCTCCAAATATTTCCCAAGATGACACCTGTGTTTACATAATTTAAGGTTGTTGTGGTTGAGTCCACTTAAATAATGTATCATGGAGAGATCTTCCTGTATCTATTCATGTTTAGAAGACTGTAGCACTTCCTTTCGTAATTAAGGAACGTATTGCCATGTAATTATCAAACTGGCATTAATTGTTTACGGAGTGAATCATCATGTACCCCTCAAAACATTCATACTGGTTTTCCTCTGTGTTTAGGTGTCAGTGTTTTAAGCAGACAAGAGATGAACACTGATCTCACTCCCTGAGTCTGAGTGTACATCAGTAGTCTGGTATTGAGCTGTAATACATTTCTGAAGTGACCCTGTTGACTGTCTCCGATTACAGCACAGTGGTCTTAGTTCTCAGATGGAGTCATGGTGTGTGTGAACTAGATGTCTTTCAGAGGAAATTAATCCAGAATATTTCCTCAGACACTGGAGGCCTTTTGGAACAGCCATAATGGTCTAACCAATAATCATGCTGACTCACCATGAAGTGCCCGACGTGCAACATGAGGTTCTTGAACCACTGAGAACTCCTGCAACATGCTGGAGATAGTCTTGCAAGGTATCAAGGTCTAAATGCTATTTATGTCTATCTTTTGGCAGGTCTCAGTGTTTTGTTGTGACTGATGCTCCTTTCTCATTCATCTACGCTTTTCCTGGTGTGTATCCTTCTCTCATTTTGCCCCTATTTTACCTTCTGCTCCTATGATGCTTTGCCAAACCTTTTTTTTTTAATTTTTCTTCACAATTTTTAAATTCCCTTTTTCCCCCTCCCACTGCTCCTCTATTCCTGTGTCAAAGTCACATATAAAGTTTCAGTTGAGACTTACTGTTCCTAAAGACAGAATATGACACAGTCGGACCCTATGACCTGTGCAATGCAGGGGCTGAAAGCAGATTGTGGTAACCATTTCCATGGGTATGCCCTAACCTGGTTTGGATGGATATTTTATCTGATGTGTAATGGATGTGCTGGCATATGGTGTGTCTCCATTTTAAGTATATGCAAAGGAGAAGAGAGGCTGGGAGCCTTTGTGTCCTTTGCTTTATCCTAAGAAGCCATGAGAAGCCTTTTCATTTGACTGAATCTTCACTGAAACTCTGCTCTTTAGCCAGATCATGGTCTTAGAGAAGATACAGTAGCTATGTGCTCCACTGTAATGAAAATTCAAACCAGAAAATACTGGCAATTAAATCACTATCTGCATAGACTGTATTCTTCTGTTGTTTGAATCTTGAGCCTATCAATGAAACCTAAAGAAGAAATCAGCAGTGCTATAACATCTGTAGCATCTGTGTCTGACATGGTTAGGGTGAAACCCATAATGACTATTTCCCATGCAGAGGGAAAAAGATTGGATTGTAAGGGCTTTCTCCTTCAACAGAATAGTGCAACATACTCTAAAAGCAAGTAAGTTGCATGCTTTGAGATCCTTTGTATGCCATCTCTATAGCCCTTTGATTTTATACAATAGCATTCATCAGTCACAGAGGATAACAGAAACTGAGAGTGACTGGGAAGAGCCAGTGCACAGGCTGAGTTTAATCAGCTCTGCCAAGCCTGTCACATGTTGTCTGTAGACATGCACCAGTTTAGTACAAGCCAATGAGTTTTGAAACTTTTGGTGTCTCAGTCATGTCAATTAAAGACGTGTTTCATGGTGATGCTTCTGTTCCAGACTGTGTTAAATTAATATTGTAAAGAAGGATAAATGTGATTGGTAGAAGAATTTCACAGTCCTTAGATACAGCAAACTGTAAGTGTTTGTTTTCATAAGGAAGCTATACTCATCACAAAATGTTAAGGTGCTTGCCATGCTGCTGAACTGAATCCCATAGGAGCTTGATCTGAAATGGGCAAAACAGGAAGAGGAATGGAAATTGCTTGTGGATTTTATCTGTGGCAGTGGGGGCATAAGCAAGAATGACTCCACCACTAATAAATTCCACTGTGTCAAACTTTGACATCAAAACATAAGAAAGCTAATGGTTTTTATTTTACTAGTGTAAGGCAATACAGCGCCCATTATTTGTATGATTATTGTGAGAAAAATAAATGAAAGAACACCCTCAGTGAAAGGGTGTTGGAGATTGCAAACTGTTACAAAAGGTAATGGTTCTGAGGGCTCTTAGAGGTTGTTGAAATTTATTTTCCCATCAAAGTCCAAACTCTTCTAGCACATTGCTGAACTTTCTATTTACTCATTGATGTTAAGGCATATTGTGGGACAAACTAACAGAGAATGGTACAGGTGTTCTTTCAGGCTCAAATTCAGAGGCAATTTGTGAAGATTGTGGTTATTATGTACAAGAGAATATCCATGTCACTACTTTGCAGAGCTGAAACAGAGACACCAGCATCGTAGATGATAGCTGTACTCCAGCTTTGACTGATATTGAATGTGCTGTGCTGCAGAGTATTCAATGGGAAGTGGATTGTCTGCTAAGTGCTTGGAGAAAGTTACAAGCATTTAATTTTGCTTCATTCTAAACAATCTTCTCCCCCCACAAAATAGCTGGAGGAAATCAGAGATTTTGAACTTCTCATGTGATGCTCTGATAGCTGTCAAATTGTAAAATTGTATTGATTTTTTTTTTTTTTTTTTGACAATGCCTTCCAGTTGCTGCTAGGTGCTAGAAGTTGTGATGTGCAAAGTGTTATTAATATTCTAAGCAACCACTGTGTGAAAATATGTGATGGTATTGTCTGAGTAGTAGAGCATGGTGCCTCATTTATAACCTTACATATTTCTCCTGAATGGTATTTTTAGGTGTACTAGGGCTCTTCATGTAAAAAGATACCAGTAAGAAAAACAGACAAAATTTTTATATAACAAGATTGAAAAGAGTTTATAGAATATTGATTTAATAAGAAAAAACACAGTTCTTTATAGGCTTTTATTTTGAAAAACAGAGTAGGAATAGATTAATTGATGTATAATTGGAAATAATTAACATTTAAACACACAATCTAATTTATGTACTTAATCCTAATCACACTGCCACAGAGCATGGGATTATGTTTTACAACTCCCTGCCTAATTATATGGATCCAAAATATAAAAAGTACAATGCTTAAAACAGTTTAAATGATAAATGCTAATGTCACTGCCTTTCATAATTTGACTGCTTTTTAGATACCTTGATATTTGGAACTCAAATAGTCCAATGGTTTCTTCCTGCATTATTTATATTCTCTTTCCTACCAAATGAAGAAAGTGCCGATGATTGCTGTAAAAGCTGCATTATTCTACTTTGTTAATATTTAAACAAGTGAAAAACCCCAAACCTATAGAAAAGTGATGCATCCCCTAGTCTTTATTAGGTAGCCTAAACTCACATTTTTGTGTTAAGTTTGAGTTTCTTTATATTTTTTTCTTTTGCAGTTTTGCCTACTTTTTCATCTATTTCTCTAGCGATTTTACTTTTGCAGGTCAAATGCTGATCTACTCTGCCTCCTTTTAAGTGCTACTCACAGTTTTTTGGACTTGATTGCTAAAATGATGTATAACAGGGAAATTCTCAGTATTAAATCAATTTTATTTTCTCAGTATGTTTTAGGTCATTGGTCATCAGTGATGGCTTCTAGTCCTGGAGCAGTGGTCCATAAATTTGTATTTAAATTACCAAGTTGCAAATACTCTGTGACAGGTTTTTTGTTTCTATTTGGTTGTTTTATCAGTAACTGAAAGAAGAAATGTAACCTATCCTATTTGCTATTTAACACTTTAGAATCTTTATATTTTTGTATGCTCCAGTGACTGACATCAGTCAGCTTACATTACATCTGAAGCATGAATGTATATGCAAATCCTGGTTCTGTATGCACAGTCAACATGTCCAGTTTAAGGAAAAATAAGCAATTATTTAGATATAGTTCTAACCCTGCAGCAGGTCACAGGCAATCTTGCTTATCACTTCTTTGAGTCCTATTTGAACATTTCATTAATGTTGTAGTGCATTTCATTCTGCAGTATAAACTGTGATTAGGCAAAAACATAAAATAGACGAGCTGGGAGTGGAAGTACTTATGGGTTCTTATCCTTACCTCAGATACAACTTAAAGGCAAGGAGTTGAATAAATTTAAAGTTTTCTTATACTGTTATGTAAGACTGGAGATAAGAGAAAGTTTTAGACACCTTAAAGGTGTAGTGAATTCATTGTTTAATCCTATCTTTATCTCAATTTCCTTCTAAATACTTTAATTAATAAAAAGTATTGTAGCTCTTCAACCAAAGAGATTAAGATCTTGAAATCTCTCCCTATAACAAAAACCAAGGTATGTTAGATATAAGGGAATCCGTTTGCCACTTCCCTAGATTAGTTTGAAAAGCAGTAAGTTTAAATGACCATTGAGAAACGTGTTTTATTAGTACTCACAAAAACAACAGACATAAAGGAATTTGCATAGGTTGTCAAAAAAAGTCTACTCCAATAAGACAGAGCCAGCTTTGGTCACTGTTTGTAGAAAGAAAAAGTATTTAAGCCTAGCTTGTCACATTACTTGATTTTTCAATTTTCTGCTGCAAGTTTTATGTGTATTTGACAAATTATCACAAGAAGAGGTCTCAAGGTTAGCTAAGCCAACATTTTTCATTCCTAGAACCTCAACTCTGAAGTCTACCACTGCAAGAAAGCATACACTACCGAGCTAAGAATCAGTCACAGAAGCAAAATATTCCTACTATTTCTTGTAGCAAGGCTTTCCTTCAGCATTGTCCATTTCCTTTATCATCAGTAAAAAGACATGGCTAGAACATACCTCAGGAAGCCAAATAATTCACTCCCTTCCCATAACAGATTTTTTTCCTCCTGTGACTTGATTTCAGCTGTTTGCTTTAAGCTAACAGATGATTGCCTGTTCTATTCCCTGATCTCTCCAATACTGGCAATTCTACAGCATCTTCTGGTATCTGAATATCCTTATTACTTTTCTAATATCCTGCCTGGCTCTTCTTTGCTTTGTTTACTTATTTTACTCTCTTCCATGCTCATAGAGAACAGTTTATTCTGAGTAAGATTATCTTTGCTGCATTTTTTTTCTGAACATGCATGCACACACATAAACATATACATATAGGTAAATATGTAAATGAACACACGCAATTAAGTCTTTCATCTGATCATTCTTGCTTTTTTTTCAGGGAGATTCTATATAGTGCAAAAGAATGGTCAGTGCTAGACATACTATTCTCTCCTTCCCAGTTCTGGAGAGAATGGACAGTTTCTATTTTCCTCATGATTATGTCTCTACTGGGGATGTGTATATATGTAAGTGTTCCTAAAGAGCTTTCCCTGGGAATACCCGTGTGAGGGATCCCAAGCCCATCTCTCCCTCTGCATGTGCTACCCATGAATCACCTTGAGAGGGACAAAGTAGATAGAGTAGATATTCACTAAGATATACATGCTGTTATTGTGATCTAAAGAAAAAAATTATCCTTGCTGTTCAGTTGGTTATCTGGTTTTTTTGACTTTTTTTTTTTCCTTATATTTTTAAAAGTGTACATTCAGGGTAAAATTTTCAGATATAAGTTCAAAGTAGAAGCATATATTTCCTAGTAGCCCTGACTTGTGTGCATAGCCCAGGCTCTTCAGGGTGCTAGCACTTCTCCAAATTTCATTATGAGGGTGTTTGCTCTCCGTGTGAATTTATTAGTGATCTGTTCCTATTGTATCACTGTGGTCACTGGGCCCCAGCACCTCTCTAGTTAGTCCTTTCATTGATCTCAGCCTTACAATAAGTGTAGCTACCCACTTTTTCACAACGTAAGTGTTTACAAGGATAAATGCATCTAACTTGTGGCTGAAGGCCTAATATCAACTGAAAACTAAATACAAAGAGATTCATCTGAATGTTGCATGCAAAGCGTAGATCATCTTTTAAGAGATGCACTCTGTACCTGAAGAAAGGATAGCAATGACAGCAATTGTTTTAAAAGTAGCCACAGTCTACAGTGTGCATGTAAATGATGATAAAGTACCGCTCTTGTATAGAACAGTGTCCGACAGATATTTTTGCATCTTTTATTTCATCGGTATCTAGTCCTCTACTACTTGGCAATGGTAATTGCTGTAATGCTGGAACCCATCAAAGGATAGACTAAGAGTGAGTTGTTGTAACTTTATGCCCTTAACCTTGTTCTGAATAGTGAAAGTGATGTGTGTGTGTATAAATAAACATATATGCAAACACAGGTATGTATATGCTCATTCAGTCTTCAAACTTTATCAGAAAAGTTATGTGGTGCCTATTAGTTTGGCTGTAAGATGTGTCTATACCTAGAAGAATATTCTTCAATATAAGCAATATAGCTTCTTTCTTTGTCTTATGAGAAGCATAATAATTAAAACTTAAAAGAGGAACTATGATTCTCTCCTCCCAATTCCTTCTAATAGATTTTTTATTCTGAGGGTTTGAAAAACTTTCTGGAGTTTTCTGCTGGTTTTTTAATAGAAATAATTTCAGTATTTTGATCCTGGTGTGACTCATTTATCACTTGTTCTATGCGTTATTATTTAAATGGTGATAAGCCTTTTAAATACATAGGTATCTCATCCATTTAATTTAGTTGTAATGAATGTTCTCATACTCCCCAGAAAATCCTTTAAAAATGGATAATAATCAACTTTGACATTACTAATATCATATTTGTCAATAAAGCATATTTTTCCTAACATGTGCACATGACCCTTCTCTTTTTCATATCTGAAAGTATGAGATCATGAAGCTCAAAATCTACATTTGTTGTTTTACATACCTTCTTTTAAACAACATGGGCAAAAAATCAATAGATTCTCTACTTCCTGAGATCTTTCTACAAGTTCACTTCTACTTGTACAAACAAATCCTTGTTGAATCTAAGGATAAATACCTGTTCATGACTGGTGCAAGTGAACTCCTTATTAGAATATTGACAGAAAATGTCTGACCAACATGTGACCTGCTTAACCATTAGCAAAGGCAGCCTGATTTTTAAGGAATAGTGTCTGAAGAAATAAGAACAAAATCCAAATGTGAAGGCAAGAGGGTAGCTTTTTCACTAATGACAGATGCAGAAATTGTTTTGGCAGCCTATGTTAAAATATTAATTTTCTGCCTAAACAAAAGACCTTCCTGTCCAAATGCATGTTAAAAGATTGCATTTGCTCAAGACATGTCTTCATAGCTCCATCTCCTCGCCCTGATTTGTGTTCTTGAGCACTTCTTGTGTTTAATGAAAGTTTTGCATTTTACAGCTTGTAATTTTGGTCCCTTTAAAGATATCATACTGATTTTAGACTGCCGAGTAAACAGTACGCAATCATCATCTGAGTTTGTCATCCCTCTTATAGTATTGTATGGTTGCTTCAAAGGCTGCCTCTATCTTCAAAACTTTCAGTCAAATCCCTGATTGAAGTTTACTGTTTTACCTAAGAATATTCCTAAATCAAGTCTATAAATATGCAAGACGCAATCAGTTTCTCCTTTCAACTGCAATATATGACATCATCTGCAAATTGATCTTCAAACCCTCAAGTACACCTCAGCCAAATCATAAGACTCCCTCATCAATACCTTTATTTACTTTGCTGCCATGGAAATCTCAAATTTTGGAACTGTTGCTCCTGTTTGACTTCAGAGCTTACCAAAACCACAAAGACATCTTTTTCAATGTGTTTTCTGACTTGTTTGTGTTTGTTTCCCATCGTGAATCCTTAACCACCTGAGACGAGTTTCATTTTGTTTCGTGCCTGTCAGAGTGGGGTCATGTTATGATTAATTATTATTAATGGCAAAGAGCAATCATCAAATAGTTTATGGTAATACCATATTCCAGTAGTAGCGGCTGTTTATGATTGGCACTAGGGAGTGCAAAGTCATCACTCTCCAGATCTGTATGATCATTGCTGGTTTCTTAAGCTAACCTTCAGCATGGCAATGGGGTAGCTTGCTCCTCAGCAGGTCTGTTTCAGCTGTGTTACACAACTTTTGGCCTCTGTACTTGTTGTAAGAGCAGGATTGTGTAGGATAACGTGACAGGTCTTTTTTGGGTTTGATGTTATCTTTTCTTAAAATGCCAAATCACTCCTTGAAGTTTTCCACCTGCTAAAGTGACTTATTCCACTCAAAATTCCATTCATCATTTCTTGAAAAATCTTGATTAGTTTTTCTGTATTAGCCTTTTCCCAGGTTAAAATCATCAAAATTATGACTAAAAGGAACTACAAACTACCTGTACTGAAAACTTCCAGGTGAATGGGCAATATCACCTAATTCTTTGGCACAATACAGGTCCTCCTGCAGTAACACATTAGATGACACAGTGCACAGCTGTGATAACAGCATTTGTTCTTGGAAGTACTTCTGAATACATTTAATGTGGAAAGCATGTTTTACATCCTGCTTTAAATATGTATTCTAGAAACTGAAGATGCATGGAGGGAAAAGAAGGATGTTTTGTTTGCATATTGAATTGCATCCACAGAATGGATATTAAGGTCTGCAGCAGGTCAGAAATGTTCTGGGACGTCTTTACTGCTTTGAAGGAAAAGTGCAGAGAAAGGTCAGATAACAGCTCTAGGTGATGTGAGCATGTGGATAACCATTTCAAAACAGCAAACTCCTGACCTGCTGAGTTATGGCACAAACCACAGCATGACATTCCACTGCATCTCTCTGCAGAACAGAGACAGACAGTGTTTCTACCTTTTGTGCTTTTGCAATACAAAGAGTAAAAATTATGAAATTTATGAAGTCTAGTCAGCATCATAATCATCCAAATGAAAATGACAATCAGTAAACGGTTCAAAGAAATAATTCATATGTAGCATGTACATTATATTCACATTCAAGTGACAAATGTGACAGGCTGCAGTGCAGGAAAAAAGGTCAGCTGTGATATTTCATATTTGTACTCACTCATAGACCGAAACCTTTGGACAACTTTATATAAGAAGTACATTTGTCAGAGGTGTCTATAAACCAGATGTCACTTCCCAGGGTTAGAATGGTGTTTCCAGACCTGCAATGAACTCTCTTCCTTTCATCTCTTCCATATTTTTCCTGTGTTGGTTACTGCACCATGTTGTCAAAAAAGTCATATTGCCTCTTCACTCTCATAATCCTTCTCTGCTATTCCAGGGTCCCTGATTATTTTGACCCAGTGTTTCTCTTGAAGTTGCCCCCACAGTCTCTTTTCAAAAGAGGTAGCTGAAAACCCAAGTCCTCAGGTAGTTTATGGGTTTTTTAGCTCATTAATTCTCCAAGGTTAATTATCCCTGATGCATCTGAATTCGTAGATCTTTTGGAAGTAATCATGGCTGTGATGAATTCATATAAACCAGTGTATTTATTGTGCCACTGTTTACACTTCTGTTTTTGCATTTAAAATACAGCATTTAACATTACATTTGAAGTCAGGCTCTGATCAAGTTCACAAGTAACTATAAGAGTAAATGGCCTTTTAGAAGCATGCATTGAGATGCAATGACTATCAGAACACTGCTTTCATCAACTAGTGTTTGTAGATTGATGAGCAGCCTGAATAAATTCTCTCCTCTTCTCAAGCGGCTTTTTCTCTAACGCTCAGCTTGCCTCTTTCATCATATTTAAAGAATTCTAAGCCATAATTGGGGTTTTTTAGAGGTCTTCTATTACCAACAAATTTATCATCGGCTTAGCTTTGTTGTGTGAATAATTTCTGGAAGGTCTGATGTTTGTAAAGGAAAGAAACATCTCTAAACTTGTACTGGAAATTTGCTGATACCAAAAAAAGTGTGTGAATATCTCCTTTGAAAAAATTTTCTGGAATCTCAAAATTCCATTTAAGGTTTCAGAAAGGCTAAGTGTGTAGGGAAAAGGGATATGAGAGTAATTAGAAATATTATTTTTATTTTTCAAGACAGTTTTTTAAAAAGACCTTTTATTTCTTAAAACTCAGGTTTCACTGTGTTTGTGGTTTTTTGTTGTTCTTTTTTTTTGTTTGTTTTGTTTTAAAATTTTCATCTCTACTAAGAGAGAAGCAACTTTATTTGTAAGCCTTTCAAAATGGCATTGAATTCTATTGCATGCTGTTTATTCTTATTTTAATGGGTGGACATTCTGGAGGGAAGTAATTCTGATAGCAAGATTTGCAGCAGACATATATGCACTCCTGTTTTAGCTTCAGTGTCCTGAAAGCCAGTCAATATGTTTCTGCCCTACTGGAAGTTTATAACAGCTGTCAGTTATTGTGTGTAAGCTTCAAAACCTATCTTCTTAAACTAGCAGAAAAGCAATTTGAGACACCAAATTTTGTTTAAAAAAAAAAAAGGTGCAGTGCAGTTAGGTTACTGGTTTAATACTGCTAGTGTGCTGTGTTACATGAACAAATTAATTTGCAGGACTCACATCTGTCAATAGGCAGACTTTACAGTAAATGCTGGTTGGTTTTTTGTTTCTTTGTTTCTTTGTTTGTTTTTTGGTTTTTGGGGGTTTTTTTATATATATATTTAAAAACTCTGAAGTTATCTTTCTTAAGATAGTCTTAAGTGTACATTCAGCATTTCTGAGAGATTTAGGGGAAAGATAGTAAAATACAGAGTTCCTCTAGGCAACGTAAGAAATAGCAGTCTCTACCAAACTCTTCAGAAAATTTATCACAAGGACATTGATTGACAGTAGTGACAGCAGAAGTTCCTGAACCAAACCTCTTTTGGACTTGTAATTTGGTTCTTTCTGAACCATCTGGAAATAAACCTGAGCAAGATGTCATCTTTGTGAGCCCAGATGTTGCCTGGGCCCTGAGATGTCTGGGTTTGCCACATGACTGTTGCCAGACAACTGTTAAACAGGCACAGAGACAAAGCTTTTTTCTTGTTTCTTTTTTTTTTTTTTTCCCCTTCTTCTTTTCTTTTTTTTAAAGCTTTTGTTTTTTAATGAGTTTTAGTAAGAACTGCCAGCATCATGCTAGTGCTCCCAAAAGAGCTGGAGATTCATTTTCTCTCCCTCTAAAATACTGACCATATGAAGGAGTAGGTTAGGTGGTAAGTAATGAAAACAGCAGAATGTCACTAGAAGGATACCTCTCCTGGCTAATCATAATTGGCACACGTGTCTGAAATGGCCCATTTTTAGCCACCTGTTTTGTTCTCTGGACATGTGAATGTCAGCTATCAGGGTTATCAGGAATAGAATAATTTACTTTAGAAAACAAGATTTTTGACATCTTTTCCTTGACTGAGTTCTGTACACCCAGATTTTCATCAGAGCTGCAATGCGAATCTGGAGTAAACTTGGTGTAGTTTCAACAAATTGGCAGAGTTACTGCTGATAAACAGACTATTCATTTGGTTTGAATTTGTCCCTAATCTGCCTCCATCTCTTGTGGCCCTTTGCAGAGAAAAGGTGGCTTTTGTTTGGGTTTTTTTGTACATTTGTTTGTTTTAAGCAGACAGAAATACAGCTGATACACATGCCTTACCCAAAGCAATACATTTATGAAACTCCCAACTTCAAAGCATTCAGGGTCTGAACATTTCCTATCTACCCTTCAAACTGGGTTTGGTTACTGCATGCACTTCTTTGCCACTGGGTAGTTATTTGTGAGCATTGTTATGCTGTGCATATAGCCTGCTGTCTTGAAGCTGTTCTGAGAATCATGCTGATGACCTACATTGGAAGGCAACATTTAATTCCAGATTTTTAAATGAGGCATGCAATTTATAAAATTTCTGAATAAATTTACATTCTGGATCGATGTGAGCAAGGAGATCAGTAAAGATCCCATTTATCTCTTCCAACTTGTCCAACAAAGGGTGAGAATTAAAGGTTCATAAGCCTGGGATTTATTATTTTCTGTGCCAATTGAAGGTTGTCTTCATGTTCAGTGTACAAAAGGCCATTTGGTTGTTACTGAAATTGCTGACTAAAATACCCATAGCTGACACATCTGTCAGAAGACTGACAAGCATCTGATTCAATAAAGGTTTCCAGCCATTTGTTTGACATTTTGGTGGTTGGTTATCATTGTGAAGGGGATTGTTTGTGAATTATTTTCATTCTGTAGAGCATACCAATATTATTTATTTTATAGCTCTGCCATTGCTAAAACCTAAAGCAACATTTTCTTCCTTTCTATATGCACTTTGAAATTTGTTTTTAGCAATATCACTGCTTTGAGAGAAAATAATTTGTTTTTAATCTGTAACTCCTCAAAACTGCAGACTGTCATCATCACTGCAAGCAGATGAGAGATAAATCTGTGGGTCATTTCCCAGCATTTCATTTTTTGATACCTTCATGTGACAGGACAAGTATACTTCATGACTCCCACAGAATGCCCATGACAACTAAAATGAAGTGCAAACTTCATGCACATCTTTTTCCTCCTGTGGTAGAAAATTAATCTTTGAGGTCCAACTGGTATGGACAGATTTTAATGATTAGCTAAATAAGTATTTGCAAAGTGATCTAATCCTTGATACAATGCAGCAACTATGCTGGGGATTGTAATGGGCGCTTTAGTCTTCTCATAAAATGTCAGGTATTAATAAAGAGTATTATTACATACTGAGCTATGTTAAATTAAGCCAGAAAGAAGAAAACTGTCTTCCTAGGTTCTTGTACTGTAAGGAATCTGCAAGGTATGTTCTAGATATTATTTGTTTGCAGTATCTTATTATATGAAGAATGCAGGTAAGGTAGCACTGGAGGGCATAGGAAGCAACTCTTTCCAATAGTACACCCTCAATAATAGAAACCACTATTGTCTCTGAGTGACTGTGTGACTCCAGTTTTGACTTCAAACTACAGCCTTCCTTGATTTATGTTCAAGCTCTGTATTTCTGTCTCAATGGAGTTGATGCAATCGTGGAATCATAGAATTGTTAAGGTTGGACAAGACCTCTAAGATCATTGAGTCCAACCACTAACCCAACACTGCCTCATTCGCCATTAAACCTCATCCCCGTGTGCCACACTGACGTGCCTTTTGAACACTTCCATGGATGGAAATTCCACCACTTTCCTGAGAAACCTGTTCCAATGCCTGACCACCCTTTCAGTGAAGAAAGTTTTCTAATATCTAATCTAAGTCTCCCCTGGTGCAACCTGAGCCCATTCCTTGTTCTAATAGATAATCTTCTATGGTATGCCATGTGCAACGGCCACGTTCAGTTTCCTGAGCCATGTCCTAGGAAATTCTTATCTTTTGGAGAGTGAGACTGAACTTTCTAATAGTCTAGTAAGACGTTGGACAAGAATCATTCTGAACCTCCACCTCCTTAAAAAGACATGTTTCTGTGTTCCTCTTTCCATGATTACGACGATGAATAAAGGAGAGAAGGATGGCTGTATTTTTGCATTTTCATCTGCTAACTCTCCTCATGATAACAGCGATTTCTGAAAGAAAAAGAACCAAGCTGCTCAAATTTAAGTGTCTGGAGACTTTGGGTGAAAATATCAGTTTTTGTGTTCCTTAAGTTTGCCCAGGCAACAACTAGGACCATCTTCTGCTTACTGTGAATAAAAGATCCGAGGTGGCATTTGCTCCTACATCCTGTGGAACATGTCATATCACTTTGGTTCTGGTTCAAGCCAGCTTTCATTGTCATGTGCAACACTGAGTTGTCTTTGCTAAACCTGATATATCCCAGCTATATTTGTTTACATCCATGAGGGTTATGCATTCCCTTACAACATGAAGATTTACTTAAGGTGAGGATTTATGGTCTTCTCTGTTATTTGAGAAATGAATGTTGACGTTGTGGTGTGTCTTTGTCTCCAGATACCTGCCCACTTTTGTATTTTCATCTGTTTGCAAGGCCCTTAGTTTTCAGTGCCATTCTCACCTCAGTTTTCATGCTTCAGAAAGCAGATGTAAGAGTTTTTCTCACTCCAGGCCTTTTCTGGCGGTGTATCCTCAGCTCACGTCTTGTTACCTTGCCAGCATCACTGAGAGCCTATCAGAGAGCTGCCACCCATCTCATCCTTTACCCCTACTGTCACCACCTCCTGCCTTACCTGCTACTTTCCTCTACATTTGGTGACAGAGTAGCTCACATAGAAAGTGTTCTCCATGCACTCTAAGGAGAAAAGGAAGATGATAATCCATTCTTGGGTAAAGAAGACACAACTGTTGTATCTGTAAACAGAGGAAGGTCACTGGCTTTTTTTTCAGTCATTCCAGAAGGTACTGATATTAGGCTTGCTGACCTTGGCACACATTTCTCTATCTCCAGTTTGGATTAAGATATTTATGAACCCCAGTGAATTGGGACTGTGACATTCAATATTCAGGATCTGAGTTTTTTCAATGTATTTTCTCTCATAGCTGGACCTAGAGTTTTGTTCAAAAAACTGGTTCTTTATTGTCTACAGAATACACTCAGTTCTCAGACACCCCACACTTCAAAGTTGTGCCTCCAAAATTTGCACATAGCATCTAACACTTGATTGGGATAGCATGGATAATGTGGCAAAGAAAGTCTTTCTGCCTTTAACTTGTTTCCTTAAACTAACACTACAAGATGGTAGTAATTTAATCACTACTCTAATCCCACTTTTTTTTTTCAAGGTAGAGTGTACCTTTTAACATGTGCCAGGCTTGCTATGCTTTCAGATTCTGCACTGACTGGCTAAGACCCCTCCATTCTTCAGGTGGGCATCATCTCTATTAAACACAACCATTCCCACAGTAATGCACTCTGGGTTTTTGAATAGTTTGAGCTAACACTAGTAAGCAGGTGCTCTTTTCAGCATCTCCACAGTCCTGACTTGATGTGACAAACCACCCCTCCACTCCAGGTCTGCTGTTTGTGTGAACTGTTTCAGCAGCCAGAAGGATGACTCTGGTTCTGAAGAGAATGAAAACCCAACATGAATATGCAATTTCAGAGCCTGTAGAACGTTTTGGATCTGCTTCTGAGGTTTTCATGGTTTATGGTGACAATACTGTTATGCTCAATGCTAAGAAAGTGGTACAGGATTCCAGCTTTTCTTCAGGTGCAGGAGGACATCCTTTGACAAAATAGGAATTCAAGATTCAATCTCTGGGTCAGGGAACCCCTCTGAAAAATACGTGGATATATGGTTAGACCGCCAGATCCTTAAATCAGATGGCGATAGAAGTATATCTCAGATGTATTTCTAACACCAACCCTGTGTCTTTCCTTCTCCTTTGCCTTATGCCACCTTAAGTCAATTTTCATATCTGAATTTAATTCCTGTAACACTGAAGCCAAACCTTATACCTTTGGTTTTAAGAGAACTTACATTCCTCACTCCTAGATCTTAGAAGGTCTATTTGAATTAATAATTCCAAAGGAATATCCATTTTTACAAAGCCAAAACATTTTGTAACTTGACAGAAACTCCATTAGAACTTAAACTGTATCAGAAACCTCGCTGAAAAAAACCTTTTCTATCACAGAATTGACTTAGTACAGTTCTGGAGCTGAATCTCAGTCTTTTGAATTTTGCATTACTGCAGAGGTATTCACTATGGACATGACTAGGTAGCTTGATCCTTCAGTTACTGCCTAAATGAGGATCATCAAGATCCTGCTATCTGAGCCTGGAACTCTTTTACAGTAACATTTGTGTTTAAATTAATGTGAAGCAGTCACTGGAACAAAGAGAGAAATTACATCCTAGTAAATGCAGTTTGCACACCAATAGAAAATGTGTATGTAAATGTTTTGAAGAATTTTTGTTATTGATAAGGAACTTATTTTATCAAATATGGACTGTATCAAGCAATTTGAGCAAACTAATATGCATTGTCCTGGTTATAGTAGCCAGAACCAGTTTGTCACTGTGTGGGTGTGTATTCTAAACTCTCTATGTCATTTTTCTCATGAACTGCTCACTATAGATCATTTACAGCAGCTGCCTAAGGCACACCCAACCCCTCTGGCTGGGTATTTAGGAACTTCTGTGAGATAAGGAAGTTTTCCTGTCTTCACATCTATGACTCAGGTGGGATACCTCCCCTCCAGGGAGCCATTAGTATCATCACACCCACCTGAGGGATCACATCTGCTAATGGGCCATCAGGAATGCTAAAAATAGGCCATGATTGACCTCACAGAGTAAATCACCCATTGGGAAACTCCCCACCCTGGGAGAGGGACTGGGAGTTCCCATCTGAGCCCAAGCCTTTATAAGCTTTTGGTTTGGGGACTCTAGGCATTATTTGTTAGATTCAGAGGAGGACCAGAGACTCAATAGGACTGTAACTGCCACTGTTGACCAGACTGCAACCATCATCTTCACCTGTAGGTTTCTTCTTTCTATTTACCCTGAACTCAGGGGAGTCACATGGTGCTCAGCACAGGGACTGGTGAGCCCCATTCTGTTTGTGCCCTACTGTGCTGGGCTGCACATCTATTTTTGTGGGTCAAAAGGATTTCCCTTCTGTATTGGTGTATTTATTGTGATCTTTTTATTAAATTGTTATTCTGAGTTGGATTCATTTCTCCTGCTAGTTTACCTTAAACCAGCACATGTGTATACCTTGACAAGGCTAGGAAAAAATCCTAGGGCTACAGCTTCTGGGTGGTGCTCAGGAGAAATGTTTTGCAGTTTTGTCTTTGTTTAATTGCATTCGTTCACAATGGCAGAAGTGCAGAGAAGGCAGATAGATACCTCTGATGCTTTCTGATGGGACACTGATTACAGCTTTTTGACTCACAGGGTTCTTTTGTATTTTTAAAAGAGCAAGGGAAGTACTTGTCCTCCTTTCAATCTCCATTCCCAACTGGCAGTTTCTCCAGTAGCACTCGTTCCCTGGATGGTTGTCTAGGCTGCTCTCTGCATTTCTTTAGTAGCCCCAGAAAGGGGCTGGGTCTGATGAGGCATTGTGATTTAGAAAATAAAAATTCCATTAGTAGTAACTGGAAAGTTTTTGTAGAGTTTGAAAGCAAGGCTGAAAAAATCAAAGCTCATTCAAAGTTAGTAAATAATGAGCACATCATAAAAGTGCATTACTAAACTTGAATGACCATAACAGTTGTTTTTCTATAATTTGCAAAGATCTCTCATTTCCAGGGCTCTAAGACATGTTTTTTCATTCCTAATCAGTGTCACACAATATCAAAATGTCTTACCATTTTTATGATTACATAAAGACATTTAGAAAAGTGTTTAGTGACTGTAATTTGTGGTAGACTTAGAACTGTTTTATTGTATTGCAGCTTTATTTTAGCCATTCCATTACTGATCAGACTATAACATTAAAGTTGAAAAAAGTATTCATTTTGAATTAAATCTTTATGGTGACCTTTGAGTTCGTTTAAGTCAGAGATGGATGAAACCTCACATGTGTTTTGAACTATGAGTGTGTGGGGAAAATGTGTCTTTGTGAAGGTGTCAGAGAAGAGCTTACTACCCATTCAGTTTCCCCAGGGGCTTTAAGAGGGGCCCCCAAAACAGGAAACTATGAGAGAAAATGAAGATTTGAGTAAAAACACTGACGTGAAAATGAACCTTCCCTGCTTTAAGAAAGTTTGGCAGGTATAAACTTACCTGAATTTAGAGTACCATAGATTGGTTGCTGTCAAGAGCTCACTTAAGACAGCCATGATAGGGGCAACTGTGGTTGACCTCCAGTTTCTAGAAACTGTAACATGAGAGAGGATCTGAAGGAAGTGCTGTTTACATGAAACTCCAACTGAACTTGAAACAGCCTTGCTTCATGATGGCATTCATTTTATACACTCAATCCTTGAAGGGTCATTTATCTTTGTCTACTGCCCTCTATTTGCCGTTGGTATAAACAATACTCGCTTTTGCTTTTAGGATGTTTGCGTGAAAATCTATGAAGGAAAAAAAAAAGCTTGAAGCATATATTTCTTGCCTCTATGCCCATCTGTTCATCTGACCTGATGCCCTTTCAAAAGAGTGACTTCACTGTGTGTTTTAGAAAGACATATTTTTTTAGCCAAGACTGACTTCAGAAAAGTCTGCAAAATGCAAGGGACAGAAGCTTCCAGAAGAACCTTCTGTATGAAATCAGCACCAAATTGGGATCATGACACAGTGAATTGCATCAGTCAGATGTGACTGTGCCGATGACACTGTCTTTTTGATGTCTCCATTCTGTGGTTATATCTCTGAGTTTGGGATGGAGTTTATGGTGAGTCAAAGATATGGAGAACAGGGAAGACCCTGTAGACCTCCTTTGTGTACGCTGAAAGTGTTGCTAACTGTTCTTGGAGTTCAGAATGTAGTTTCGTAGCTTGTTATATCCTACTGAAAAGAAAATGTTCCTCTTTTCTTTTGTTTGCCCTTGGTAGGGAGTTGCTTTTGTCTTGGAAACAGCATCTAAGCCACAAACCAATTTCCTCTTCCATTACCTCTGACACAGAGCTTTTGTGCCTGTTGAAGATGATGGAGCTATCTTCAACTTAAATATTTTCTTTTATTGTTATTGTGTTTTGTTTTTTTTTTTTTTTTTTCTATTTCTGACAGAGCCCCTCATCAGGATGTGTCTTGGAGCTTCAGAACTATGGCACAGAACTCGGACTCTTGTGAGATCTTACTCTTTGCAGCTGATATGTTGGCAGGGGTTTTTCTTGCCTGGAATCAACCTAGATTCTAGCTCCCTCAATTCAAATCCTCTACTGAGAATTTGATTGTGTCTGCCACTGATTTAAGCTCTCATCTTTGTGGTTTGTTAACCATTAAGAAAAACCCCCCTCTGAATCTATTGGCTTAAATCCCTTTCTCACATTTCAAGGAATAATCTCAAAATTTTAGAAGCTTTGGTTTTCCCAGAACACTGGAAGCAGTTAAAAAATTTTGTTGATTTGAATCTAAGATACAAATTTATTCATACTGGCCTGTCTATAGAAAAGTCAAACCCTGAAGTTATATCTTCTGTCTGATGAAAAAATGTAGCAGAATTAGAAACACTGGTAATAGGGTAGAATGCCTAGTTTTATTTTCTTACTGCAATTTCAGTCTGCTGATCTGAATGCTGNTTGGCAGGGGTTTTTCTTGCCTGGAATCAACCTAGATTCTAGCTCCCTCAATTCAAATCCTCTACTGAGAATTTGATTGTGTCTGCCACTGATTTAAGCTCTCATCTTTGTGGTTTGTTAACCATTAAGAAAAAAAACCCTCTGAATCTATTGGCTTAAATCCCTTTCTCACATTTCAAGGAATAATCTCAAAATTTTAGAAGCTTTGGTTTTCCCAGAACACTGGAAGCAGTTAAAAAATTTTGTTGATTTGAATCTAAGATATAAATTTATTCATACTGGCCTGTCTATAGAAAAGTCAAACCCTGAAGTTATATCTTCTGTCTGATGAAAAAATGTAGCAGAATTAGAAACACTGGTAATAGGGTAGAATGCCTAGTTTTATTTTCTTACTGCAATTTCAGTCTGCTGATCTGAATGCTGAGCAACCAGCTAAATGGTGTCAATCACAATGGTGCCATTCTTCAGTAAGACAAAATTAATTTCTTCCATTTGCTCTGTTATATGTTGAACGGTTGGCACCAGTTATTTTTCTTTCCTTCTCCATCATTTTCTGGCTTTCTGTGTTGTTACAAAAGGCCAATTTGCATAGCTAGTGAACAAAAACAGATTTGTGGATCTGCCTGTACTTCACATTATTAGGGAGAGAATTAGTTTTGTACTTATTCTAGAAAGTCTTGTTCAAAAAAAACCAAATTATATGTGAGTGAATAGAAGCTGAGATGCGTGCATTTGTTGACTGTTCCTTTCTTAGCCCTGTTTTCTATTGTACGTCAGGTAGTAACTCCTGTTGGTCTTCTGTTCTGCTAGTTGAACAACTCTTAGAGTGTTAAGCCTTGCAATGATATCACTTTTAGTGACTTTTAACTGAGAATAAATATTGTTGTGCAACATGAGTGCAAAATGTGAATGGCAGGATTCTACTTGTATTGTAACTCAAGTTGGTGTGAGGATAGTGACATAATTTTTCTTATTTAGGTATAATTTTAAAACCAGGTTTATAAAAAAAAAATATAAAAGGAATGCTTTCCTTGTAGTAATCCAACTAGGAAGAGATGATGCACATTACTTTTTAAATGTAGCAATTTAAAAAATAGCTTCATTATGATTTTTTTAAAATTTTCTTTCTCCATATTACACTAATCAAGAATATTAGTGCACCTCATTTGGTGAGTGTGAGCTTCTTACCAAGGATTTTTTTTTTTTTTTTTTGTGGTATAAGCCTGTACTATTGCACAGAGGAAATGTATTGTAACATCTTTGAAAGTAGGTCCTTTGCACTTTGCTTTTTAGGCTTTCTTTGTAAAATCAGTGGGTCACAGGTATTTTCTATGGAAAACATGTAATTTTCTATTGTCGTTTCATATGCTGATAAATATCTGTATCCCACATCTCTGTGAAATTTAGCATTTGTGACTTGAGCTTGACTTTTACTGGACTACCCTAAAGTATGATATGATATCATGTAATAAGCAATCACTAATGAGTATAAAACTGTTGATATTGACATTATGAGTTTCATTTGGAAATAGTCATGTTCTCCATTTCTATAATTACAGCTTTGTGGGCAAGATGGTGTCAGGTGAGATTTGTGTAATGACATACTGTGAGTGCAAGGTTCTTCATTTAAACATCTCACATGCTGGCTAGATAGGCATATTATGACATTAAATATTTAAATGTTAATACAGAATGCGCCTCCATGGAATTGCAGGCACCTGTAACGTGAATACCAAAGCAAAGACAAAGCTTAAAAAAAAAAATAAAATCTGTATCTTTTTATCCCCCATTAAAAAAAACCCCAAAAAACCAGAAAACCAATATACTCCCTCTCTTTCTTCTTTTTTTTTTCCTTTTTTTTTTTTCTTCAAAATACATACTGTGCAAGTGAACTTGTATTCTAAGCAAGAAATGCCCCTCACCAGATGAAGTTCCAAGCTAATGGTCTCAGCAAAATGGATATAGAATTTTTTCCCCTCATAATAGTAATAACATTTGCAGGGATGAAATTGTCAGGGTAGCTCTTAATACCCTGAATTAAGTTTTACTTACAATCTTCAGCACGCTGAAGACAGTTCTTGATATGTCCTTTGGGAAATACATACTAAATACTTTGCCTTGTTTATGTCTGCCAAGTTGTAGCAAAGACACACTTTTTACTCTCCCTCACTTGAGCTGTTTTTTTGCAGTTAAATTTTTTACAACCCTGTGGGAAAAAAGCCCTGATATGCATATTTTAATTTAATGCAATGACATCCTGAATGTGGGTTCTAGTCACATGTGTTAATTAGAAAGACCAAATTCAGTCCATTTATTTGGGAGCTGCTGACAAGGAGAAGTGGCAGCAACTGGAAAGTTTAATATTGGCAAAAGAGAAATGGACATACTGGGCTTCTGGGCAGATAAAGGTAGAGAGGAAAACCTGAGTTTTGTTTGTTTCTCCAATCAGAATACATATTTTAAAGAAAAGTAAACTGAAGCCATTTGCAGACATAATCAGGGACACTCATTACTGACTGCTAACTGACTTGAATTTTAACTTTATAGGGGCATGTGTAAGTAGAACTTTAGATGTCTAGAAGGATCACCAGCACAAAGGGAACTACCAGGCTTTTTTTCAGTATCTAATACCTGTCACTGTATCACCTAATTCCCCTACCCATAGCTAAGTTAAAAATTTTACCCATCAAGTGCCTTCTGCTCAATGGCAACAATTGGACAGCTTTAAATTTCAATAGCTGTTATCATCTGTCTGTGTCTCACTTTCATGTATTAGAGATGGTCTGGCTGGTTCTGGTAACATCACACCTAGTTTAAATCTTCACTTGAACCTAAAGTCAAGTGTTAATTGGTGTTTGAATACTTTTATTTAATTATTTGTTCTGCCACATCTCTTTCAAAACAGATGCTGCAAGATGAAATGCTTCCCTTTTCTGTTGCTGAATTGGGCACAAGATACACTTAATTTTTAAAGTAAAACCTTTCTTAGATGGGATTCTGTCCCCCTTTCCAAACCTAAATTTTATATGCTTCTGAAAAAGCACAAAAACTGGCAAAATTTAGTTTGGTTTTTGTTTTGTGTAATATGGAAGAATAACTGTATAGTGCTTGGAAGAGAACAATCTACATATGATGAGATTCAAGTGGTGTTAACCTTCAGCATAAATTTTCTTATTTCAAGATTGAATAATCCGAGTTCTAGAAAAGGGTATATGTGCATTTAGTGGCATGCCTATGGAGGAAAACTTGTAGAACTGCGTTCTTTAACATTACAAGAATCTCAAGACATGATTCGGCTAAAATTGTACATTTCCAGACAATGTTAATGAATATGTTAAATAATTCACAAAAATCATTGCATAGAAAATACTTAGAATAGGTTTTTGTGAAATTTATTTTCAGTTCTGTAATATTCCCACTGCAATTTTTTGAAAATTGTTAATTTAAAATGCATAATTCAGTAATGCTTATAGGAGTTATTATCCTGAATTAATACTTTGGCATTTTAGAATGTTCTGTATAAAATTTTAATGCCCTTGTTTTTATTAATTTCTGAAAAAAGTTTCCTTCTCTTTAAGTGATCTTCATGCAAAAATTTGTGATATTTTACCTTTTCCTTTCCTTTAAAAAAAAAAGTTATTCTTTAATCCATTGTCTGGCAATGCCCTACCAGTTTGAAAACTATTACTAGTTCAAAAAGTCTTAGCAATTTTATGACAGGGCTTATTGTATGGATCTGGGTTGGTGGGGGTGACTACTAGGATGTACTGCATTTATTACTGACAGCTTAATTTCTATTTGACACTTCTTAGAACTTAACACTCATTTGCCCTAATGTAAGTATGGAGTCATTCCATTGACAGTGGTATGAAAATGTCTTCAGCTTAATTGCTGAAATGTTCTTAAACTGATTTGTGTCCACAGAGCAGGAGGAAAAATCATGCTAGTCAAATTAGCACAAGACTCAGCTATAAACAAAGGCTCAGGTATAAGTATGTGCAGAAATTGAACCCATTCCTTGGGGTTGTATTTAAAACACTGACAACCCTTATGCTTAGCATTGTTTCAGTTTTTACTGTCTTATTTTATATTTCAGTGGACTAAGGATTTCAAAATAGCATTAGAATCTATTTACAATAGAAATAGAATGAATTAAAGCAAAAATGTCAATCAAATAAAGCACCAAAGACCAGTCTGGGCTACATTAGCATGGATATAGCCAGCAGCTCCAGGGAAGTGATCTTTCTCCTCTGTGACACTGTATCTAGAGTAGTGTCTAGTTTTGGTTTTCCCAAAGTCAGACACTGATCTATGGAAATGAGTTGGTTGAAGAGCTATCAAGAAGGCCAGGGAAGTGGAGCACATGCCATGTGAGGAGATGATGGGGTAAGGGAAAGCTTGGGAGTGATCTTACTGCTCTCTTCAACTGATTTACTGGAAGTTGTAGAGATGATGGAACCAAAGTCATCTTATTGGTGTTTACGGTAGGATAATATGCAAAAAAACAAAAGGTGAAAATGGGAAACTCTGATTAGACAAAGAGATTTTACTGTGACTGTTATTACACACAGGAAGAGGTTGCCTGGAAGAATGAAGAATCCCTATCATGGCTTGATGGATCACAGCCTAAGCAACCTCATCTAGTGAGACCTGCTTTGAGCAAGTTTTTGGGCTGGATACCTCAAGCCTTTATTGTTCTGTCTTTCTATGTAAACATGCTACTTAGAAACTAAATAAGCATCCATGCTGTACTCTGCTTTGGATTCACAGTAGAATCTTAAAACTATAGTCACACGTGTAGATGGGGTCTGCACTGACCATTTTCCCCCTCTGATTTATGAAACTGGTTTTAATAAGGTACTTGCAGATTAGTTAGCAAGAATGGAGAGCTGGAGGGCTTTCTGTCCAGTAGAAAATGATACTCCAACAGCATTCTTCATTTAGTGGCTGTGATTACATGAACTCCCCAAACTGACCAAAGCAAACAGGGAGGTGGGCAGTAGGGAAGTAATTAGGAAAAAAATATATGGAGTATGGAATTTCCCAACTTTATTAACATAGCATGTGTGAATGTTGTGTGAAGCTGAATAGGTCCTGGAGACAAAGGGTAAATTGCAGGCACGTGAATTATCTTATGATCTATGAACCATACAATGTGGTATCAATGTAAAAAATATTTGGCCTGCTTGCAGATGGTGTCAACCTGGAAGACTTGAGTGGTAAGAACAGAGATGTAAATGTAGGCTGTCAGCAAAGGGTACCATCCCATTTGCTGTATCTGCATTTCACATCTAAGATCCCAATTCTAGGATCAAGGTGATTAAAGCACACTTAATAAGTAGGTTTGAGTCATTATAGATAGGTCCCAGACTCACAGTATAGCTTTAGAAATTTTTCATCCTTTCTGGGGTCTACAGGAAATTGTAAGATTGAGAGTCTGGCTTGTGCTGCCTCACATTCTGTGGTTTCAACCTGAGAGGCTGAGGCGAAGTTTACCATACCTGAGGGAAATCCCTTTCCTGTCTTTGTTTCTGCTGCTGCCAAGAATGAACCTGGTCCATGCTGTTCCACTAACACTGCCTAGACAAACTGCTGGTCTGTCTCAGTGGTCCTTGCTGAAGTGACACTGACCTTCTGTTTCAAATTGTGGGATCTCAGGTCATCAGGGACGTTTCATCATCAAGATGAAATTCTGTTCCCTGCCCCACCCCCCTCCCCCAAATCTTTGGCCTTTTTTGAAGAAATCCTCTATTGAAAACAGAAAATTGGTGCATCCTGTATACCTTTAGTTGCAGTACCACTGTCACCTTTATGCAGACATTCTGTCCTGGTCCTGCCCTCAAGACTCTACTCAAGTTCCTTCTCTCCAAGCTTGTACAGGAGTTGCTGATTTATACTCCCTTGTTGGATGAACAACACTTGTTCAAAGGATTATTTTCTGAGGGCAACTAGAGCACTGTAGAAGATCTCTCAGCCTCATCCTGTAGAAATAGCCACATAGACAGACATAGCATTTATCTTTGACCTGGGACTTCTTGCCCATCAATGAATACAGAAGCCCAGAAAGAAGATCCTTGATTTCGTTTTCCGAAGTAAACATTTTCTCCCTTGAACTGTTAACTGTACATGGATGTACGTTAGATGCCATTTCACTTCTGTAGAGTTGGATTGTATTTATTGTTAACAATAAATGTCACATAGATGCATGAAAAAGCTTTAGAAAGATTGGAGTTTCACTTAAATACATTTGATATATTTGATGATCAACTGGGTTTTTTTGACAGTATTTTATACTTTTTTTTTTCCTGATATCCAGGTCCAACTTTATTTGAGGTAAGATAACATTAAAAAAACATCTGTGAGACTTTTCATTCTTCCAGACTTTTCTGACAGTTGATTTTCTGTTTGCTTTCAGATCAGGATTGAGGTAAGCATTTCTGCTTAATAAAATGGATACTATTATAACCAAGAAGAGCAAAAACAAATGGGTGACAATAGATCATGTATGAGTCAGTTTATGGTGTAAATTAAACCTTAGTATTGCTGACCTTTATCTCACTGTAATGAAGGCAGAAAGCAGCTGGCACTGTATGACTCATTTCAACTCCCAGAGCTTGACTATACTTTTCACCGTGTGGGCTTTCAGGAGGGAAGAGGGAATATTAACACTTTGCAGCACAAAGACTTTGCCCTGATGCAGAAGCAGTTTGTAGGGTTTGCAGTCCCTGTCTTGCAACTGATGTCACTTCTCATGGGTCATGTTAATTGTATTGCTTATGGAACTAACTTAACGCTAAGTTCCAAGGGCGAGCAGGAAAAATTGCTGCTGGCAACAGCGAGCTTGAAAAATCACAGAGAATCTTCACCATGAGTTTATTCCTGCACCCAAGATTTGAGCAGCAGAAGAGATGCTTTGTCATGTGTCAGAGTGTGCTGTATTTTCAAATCAGTCCCTTTTTACTCCTTTTTTTCTTTTGTTATAGAAATCCAATATAATGAAGCAAAGCATACAATTTATCCTCCTTAAATCAGAAATTTTTTTGTGTACTCCTGAAATAGGCTTTAAGTGTTTTTTTGTTTTTTTTTGTTTTTTTTTTTTTTTCATGTTTAGATTTTAATTCTTTCACCAGCAGCTTCTCAAAGCATCATTAGTAGGAGATATGAAGCTAAAAACCCAGTGAACTGAGAAGGCAGTGAAAGCTTAAAGGAGGGAAGGCTAATGTCAGTAATGCTGTTGGTAGTGTCCTGGAAATTTCTACTTTCCCCTTCCTGTGCAAAATGTATTCAGAGGAATGTTCCTGAAACTGAGTGTTTCACAGAATGTGTTCAGCTGTTATTGGAACAGATTTGCATTTTTTACCTGGCAAGAACAACTGCAGTCACTATATCCTATGCATTTGCTAGCAATACTTCAACTGACTGATTTAAACTTTATTTTGTTAGAGTTTTTCCAGTAAACTTGTGTTTCTTTCTGTTTCTTACAGGTTACTTTTCTTCTTTATATAATACAAGAGACTTTGTCTGTTTTTGTCTGCTTTTGTTTTTATTTTTTTTTTTCTCCTGGAAGATGAAGATGACCAGTGAGTTACAGATAAGAATTGTACTTTATTTTGACTACCGAGCCAGAGGCTCCCCCTTGCATGCTTTGGGCTCAAGCCAAACCATTGCCTAAACACAGCCCAGTTCCTGAGACAAGTTATTCAACCTGGTCAAGTTTAAGCTGAACTGTACAGAGCTGTGGTTGCATCCAGATCTGTGAATTATGTCTAGATGAAGTTCATTATTCTAGTACCTCATGTAACGGGTCCTTGATGTTCTTGCCGGTATCTTGCTGAAAATATTTGGGTAGACTTATGAGCTACCCTCACTTTGTTTTGAGAAATGTACTGGAAAACTTTCTCAAAAGTTTCTAAGCATTTAATCTTTAAACAAGCTTGTGACTAGATGTCTGACAGGGGGTTTGAGGATGTGGCTGCACTTAGGTTTTAATACCTACTTATTGTTGAACTTGTTGTTTTTCTTTCTCAAAGAATAGTCCCAGGGCACTTTTACCAAAAGACTTAATATATTTAATTATATTTACTAGAAAAAGTTTTCCAGTTTAGGAATTTCATTAAGTAATATAGCTTTTAAAGGTCCATCTGGACCTCTGAAATAGCTTTTAGAGGTCTTCAAATTTCTCTAGTGCAGTCTTTGAAAACTAGGTGTTCTAATTACTGTAGGGTAAGAAAGCAACTGAATAATTGGCGAGAGTTTAAAAATAAACCGATTCTTCACAAAGGTATGTATGTTGTGCTTCAGGGTAATTTTGTAGAGTATTAACAGCATGGCATGAAAAAACAAATATTTAACCCACATCAGAACTCTTTATTTCTGCCACTGTGCCAATGACATGAGTGATAATACCATGGTAAATTAGCTGTCCAGTACCCATGCTTTCCAGTGATCATAAGTTGGAATCATGTGTCTCTGTATTTATCTTTGGAAAAGAGAGAAGGAACCATTTATGCGTCCTTTGGGACCATTTTCTCCTCAGGCACTCAAACTCATCCCTTTCCTCGTGTATTCTGCTGACATAGAATACATTAGCAGTATCTGGTGTCATAACTAGATTTTTCTTTCCCTAAGTGCAGAAAGAATTGATATTGGGGTTTTATCTGATTGTCAGAAGTTCATGCCTCAGAGTAGAGTGGACCACTGTGAGGAGAAAAATAAATCTAAGGCTGAAACATTCATAAATAGTATATGTTGTTAGAAAAATGAGAGAAAAAAAATATTACATCCAACAGAAGTCTAAAAGTAAAGTCTCTCATGAAGGTTAAAACCTCTACTGCCAAATATATAGTAGTCAGAGCTGGAGCTATGGTCTCAGTATTGCACATCCCCACCTTCTCATCCTCAGAAACCTACTCCTGGATGTTTCAAGGGTTCCTCTAGTGTATTTAACTTTCCATCATGTAACATAGTATGTTGTTAGGTTAAGTTCATGATCCTCTGCAAAATCACTCAATTTGCCTTTAAAATGAGGCAAAAGGTTGTGAAGCTTCATTTGTGACACTATTTTTCACTAAGTTGTCAATGATCCTTGACATCAAAGTGTTTAGCTTGTTACACAGCCACAGTTGTCATTGGTTCTTTAGCACACAAAAGAAACAAAAGAATGAATGATGTATGCTGAATTTTCTCTTTAAAATCACTGTTGTGGATTTTTGAGGTCTCAAAGTTAATGAGAATTGGACATAGCTGTTGTATGGAATAAAGGGATATGTACACAATTACCTCTGAAATCTAGAATATAATCTTGTGTCAGCGACCAGTCAGGAGTATTTCTGTGATGGTGTACTCTTTTATTGGTAAGTAGTAATCACCAATGTTCTCCAAACCTCCCACTTGGAAGAACTAGCTCAGTGTTAAGCAGTACTTGAAAGCTGCATTTGAAACTCGCTGTGGAACATAAGTATCGTTAGCAAAAGGCATAACACAAGAAGATGCCTTTCTGAAGAACAGGTGGCAGCTGATCTACTTTGGCCCCCCTAAGATGCAGTTAAATGTTGTTATCAATTTCAATTATGAAATTTAAATTCTTACAAGTTTGTGACAATAACTGTCCAGCAGTATGTCTATACTGAAAATGTGTTAGAGAGGAACAAGGGAGGAAGACAATCTCTTTTGAATTCTCTGTATGCTGCTGAACATCATACCTTATGTTCATCAGTGCCCAAAACCTTAGGGAGTGAAATTTTAGTGCTACTGAAATCAAAGGCAAAACTGCTCGTGTTGGTGGGCCGGAGTCAGAGCAGTCCTAACCACTGGAATGCTGTTCTCTTCCAAACCCTCTGATAGAGATAGCGAGGTGTGGCAAAAGGGAACAAACCTGAAACTTCATTCAAAGTAGCACAAAAATCAGTGTCTTTGAGGTGGAGAACCATATGAAACTTAGAAGGCAGGATGCCAGTTGATTACTTTCGACAAACATGAGTCCAGAGTTTTTTAGGGTCTGCTTATGACTCTGCATGACCCCTCATATCAGCTTTTGCCAAACTGACAAGAGAAATTTAGAGTGAAAATGGCAACCTGAGGTCTTAATTTGTTTTACAGTAACCTAGATTAAAAAAGCCAGAACTGTGGCACCACTCGGATACTCTTCTAACAACAGGGATGCTTCATAATTTCTGCCTAAATTCAGAGGACAAGACTTGACTTCTTGAACTTAAGATGCCTGGGTACAGCTAGTTGTGCAGTCTCCCTTACAGTTCACAGAGAGAAGAGTGCAGCAGTACAGTATGACATGATCAGGTGTGTATCTGAGGATGAGAGAAACTGTACTTTGATGGCCTGCTTCTGCTTAGTGTCATAAAGGTGCTTAAGACAGATGTAGTTTTCTGCTCAGTAGAATTCTAAAGGGGAATGAGAACAAGTTCTGTTCTTAAGCCTGATTTAGATCCACTTATAAATGCTTACTGTGACCTTGTATTTCTGTCATTGTTGATTAGACCAGTGAGACCTTTACACACTGACTTTGAAAACAGTCTGAAATGCAACACAAAAGAGTCCTGTGCAGGCCTAAGAGTTGAACTTGATGTCCCTTGTGGGTCCCTTCCAATTCAGCATATTCTGTGATTCTATGAAACCTTGGGTATTTTTGTATTGTAGTTGTTTTCTGTTTCCACTGCCGTGTGTGTAAAATGGAAACTAACATGATTTTTAATATTTCAGTTTCCACTTACACTGTTCTAACACTCTAAATGCTTCTAAGATTAGTGTAGTAATGATGCTTATACTAAGAACTACCATCCCAGGAATTGCCCTATTCCACTGCATATTAATCACCACTACATGGCAATATCTTAAGATCCTTCTGAGTTCATTAATTTGTACAATCCAACTTGCTGAATCTTTAAATTTAGTAACAATAGATGTTCTGTTGCATTATTCAGATGATTAATGAAAATCTTCAACAGTATTGAGCAGACTAATGTGGAGTCCTGTTAACTACATAGCAGTGGTATGACTATTAGTTTTACACCTTTGGTGGCTTTAGATCTTAGTTGCCTTGTGTCCTTGCAAAAAATGCAACATGAGATCATGCCAAAATCTTTATAATTTATAAATTCTTCTGCGTTTCCATTATTTACAGGGCACATAATTCTGCCAAAGTTGAACATTACTTTGGTTTAATGTGACTTATTCATAAGGAACCTGTCTTAGCTATCATTTATTTTTTTGTGCTATCTTTGCACTAACAATATTTTTTACTCTAATGATTCTGTAGAAATTGATCTTAACTGTAAAATGCCCCAGATTTTTACTTCCACCCTTTTTATAGATATGACCTATGTTTTGTGGTTCCCCCCCCCCCCCCATCTGTTTTGTTTCTCTATGAGGTCCTAGAGATAGTGATTGAGTTGTTGTACTTCAGGCAACATCATGCCTGAAGAGGCATGGCACAGCCAGTTGTGTTCTTCTACCTCTGCTATGACACTCCTCTGTCTGGCCACTGAGGGCAGCATCAGGTTACCAACTATTCGAGGCTTCCGCTGGGGTGACCCATATATCCCAGAGCAGACAGAGTGAAGCTACAGAGGAGCTGAGATCTGAGAAAGGACAGGAGAGAGGAAGTTGGCAAGAAAAGTGCAGAAGACTTGTAAAATGTTTGTACCTGTGGCCTTGACAGATTTGCTTTGGTTCTCACAAACCCTACATGAGACCTTTTCAGGTCTCCTGAGCAGAAGACAATGGAAAGGTCACATTAGTCCCCTTTCAGCCTTCCTTGTGCTATAGGCTGATTATCAAACTATATTTTCCAGAAATTTTAATGAAAATTTGTATGCTATCTACAGTATTTTTAGTTTGGCAAAGTCTTCTGCAGTTATTGCTGCATGAAGTATTTGCTTTTGTTAACACCTTTGTTCTACAGCTTGACTATATATGGAGCTGCAAACTCCCTAGTTCTGCCATATTTGTGTTGAAATAGCTGTATAGAACAGTTTATTCTTTTTCTTTCTTTTTTTAAAAAAACCCCATACTTTTATCATAGTATGGGAGACTGAAACAGAGGTGCTCCTTGTGGATACCTACAGGGAAAGGAAAATGTAGGGAGCTTTTACTTAATTTCACTCTTTTCAGAGCTTAGAATTAATTACAGACTTTGCAATAGTTAGCACAAAGGGTCTTGGCTTTTCTCTACTTACCTGGCCAGCACACCATGCTCCTGAAAACATGGTCACAGTACTCTGACACATTCCATCTTTGCCAAGGAGCTTTTCCTGGAACTCTGTATCTTAATTTCCAGTTCATCTTAGAGCTGGTCAACATGCCTGCATCAACATTCTTAAAGTTTAGGTTGTCACACTAATCAAGTTCAATCAATCCTGAATGATTTGGGATTCCCTCTGAAACATCCGTTATGCTTTTAGTGACTGACTCTACTGGTTTTGGCTGGGGTAGAGTTAATTCTCTTCACAGCGGTTGATATGCAGCTGAGTTTTGGATTTGTGCTGAACACAGGGTTGATGATATAGAGATGTTTTAGTCACTGCTGAGCAGCGCTAACACAGAGTCAAGTCCTTTTCTGAGTCTTGTATTGCTGTGTTGGGGATGCATCAGAAGCTGGAAGGAGGCACAGAACAGGTGACCCCAACTGAACCAAGGGATGTTCCATACCATACAACATCATGCTCAATATATACAGTGGGGGGAAGTAAGGGGAAGACAGGGATGTTTTGAGTGATGGTGTTTGTTTTCTTAAGTAACCATTATGCGTGATGGGGCCCCACACTTCTGGAAGTGGCTGGACATCTGCCTGCCCATGGAAAGCAGCAAATGAATTTTTTGCTTTGCTTTGTGTGTGTGTGCAAGATGTTCCTTTTCTTATTAAACTGTCTTTACCTCAACCCACAAGTTTTCCAACCTTTAGCCTCTCGATTCTCTCTCCCATCCCACTGGTGGGGAGTGAGTAAAGTTTGGATGGGTTAGAAAAATTTATTGAGTAAATGTGTATCAATTTTAAACATGTTCTTACAACACAAATTTCACTTATTTTAGAGGTATCCACCACTGCTGTAATAATTTCTCACTATTCTGTACTCCTGAGTATGACGTGACTGTTTGCCGCTTAAGTATTTAGAAATCACAGAGGCCCATCTTGCCTTTAAACAGACATTCTTATCTATATAAATTTGGGGGGCAGAAGAAAGAAGGACAGAGGGAACAGTGGAAAAAAAATTGATTTTATGCATTTCATCTGTTAATTCTGGCATGTAAATAAAATCTAGGGCTCTTGAGTTTTTTGATGATTATTTAATCAGCGGTTTAATGGTGGCAGGACATACCAACCCTTTGGAGAACTTTTCCAAGTACATTGTGGCTGTTTTGCCTTACTTTTTTTAAATAATTTATTTATTTTTTATCTGTGTCCTTGTAATGCTTCATTGTAGCTCTTTGTTCTGTAGGTACACTATGCATTTTTCCATAGCTAAAACATGCATATCAATCAAGAGACTATCTTAGCATGTGTAGTTTGAAGCATGTTTCTGACAAAACCTGGTCTACTCATTTTGAGAACCAATTCACTTTTTAAATTTTTTTTTCTCCTTTCACCAAGAACTCAGTCCAGATTTTACATCTGTGCCATATGGAATGCTGGGACAGAAGTTGTACATGAATCTAAGTAGCAGAATCTATAAATCAGAAAAGTCTTTAGAAGCCGATGGGAGAGGGTCTCCAAGTAATGTGGTCACAATCTTACAGCCAAACAAAAAAAGGACTGAACCACAGTCCAGAAACACTAATGTTATGTGGAATGTAGAGAGCGTCACGTTACATTTGTTTGCTTCCCTGTGCACCTGTGGTATGTGTCTGGGCCCTGAAGGCACTAATAGCCTTTCATGGCCCTGACAGGCTTCATCTGGGTTTTTACCTACACCCTGTGCCATAGGGCAGGGAGCCCCATTTCAGCTCAGCCTGGGGCTGTTACTCCATGTCTGAGCTGTGTTGTAGGGGTGTGTGTGTGTGTAGAATTCTCTGTTCTGCTATTCCCAATTTGTTGCTCAGATTTCCCAGCTTGGCATGAGACCTGGTTTGCTGTCTTGCCCTTGCCTGGTGTCTGTTGATCTCCTGGTCAAGTGTGCTGTTCTCACATGCCTTGATCTGCTTGCCTGTTGTGGAACTGTGCCACAATGAGTGGGGGTCCTGTCTCTCTTGTAGTTTCTCTCTGCTCCTGGCTGGTTGTCCATCATGGATAAGTGGCACAGCCTTCCCACAACTTCTGTGTGGTCTCCAGCTCCTGCAGGTAGCTATGGCTAGAGTACAGGGCTAACCTGCATCCTTTCAGCCCTCTGCACCCAAACTAATCTCTTCTTCTTCAGCTGAGATTGGGTGAGAGCGTGGGGGTTTATCAGTTGCATGTATATAACCTGTGCTGTCTTTCCAGTGCACAACAAATAGACATTAGTTGCTCAGCAGAAATTACTTCCCAGACCTTGGTGATGGCTCTAGACTGTGTCACCCTCTGTGTGCAGCTGCTCCAGGAGTCTGATGTTCTGGTAGTACTTTGGAGCAGCATTTTGGGGGACTGTATTCATGCTGCTGTACCTAAGGCTGTCTTCCTGGAGCTCTAGAAAGGGAGTCAGTTGACTGCTGACAGCATGGGCCAATTCATGAAGTTGAATGTGAAATGTGAATCTCTGCAATTGCTAGAAATTCATGCTTTCCACAACCCCTCTGGACCCCCCATTTTTCACTTTGATGCAGACATCTTACCTCAGGTTGGTAATATCATTGTGTGTATGAAGGTAATTTCTTGTTTCCCAAAAGAGTTCTGTTCCTTTCTTGATAGTGGGGCATTCAATTTAAAGGTTCAGCTGTAAAGCAGATGGATAATTGTCTTTACATTTCTTCACTCATGGTTGATTTTAATTCAGAAACCTTTGTGGCTTCTGTTCTTAATTTAATGTGTTTATTCCTGGCATGAAATAAAACTGTTTGTTTTAGAAATTCCGTGGTATGGCTAAAGCTGTACAACCATTAAGATACAGTTAACTTTAAACACAGCAAAGATAGTTAAACTGTTATTGTGTGATTAGACCATAATATCTTTAGTTTTAAGATTATTCATTAATTTACGAGAACATTTGTTAAATGCCTTTCCATCATTAAAAATAAAAACTCTTTAAAATTCATGTCTTTATTTATTGATTCATTTCACTGATTGCTGTCTGTGTTTCTTTGAACTTTTTAAAAAGAGGAAAAAAGGAAAAATACTTCCTTCTAGTACCACACAGAATTTGAAAATAAGTGGCCAAACTTGTTTTCTTTCAGTTTAGGAGTACCTGGTGGTTCTTTGCAAGTTATTTTGATGTCCTAGGCAGTCTTCCTTGGGACTTCCAAGAAATGATAGCTTAAGACTTTATGGTAGGATCAGCTTCTATTGTCTTGTCATGTGACATTTTGTATTTATTTTAACCCAACATGAAAATATGAACACCTATTAGTTATCCAACCCAGTCTATGAGGGTCAGTGGATGTGACTTTGTGTTGCTCATAACGCTGATCAGTAATTATGGTTCACAATGAAATGTTTCAAATCTAAAAAGATACTGGTTCATCATTTTTTATCCTGAAGTTCTGTGTAGTGATAAAGTTTATTAATACTTGGAAAGGATAGATTTATACTGTGATTTTTATTCCTATGAAAACCAAAGTTAACATTCCTTCAAGTTCATCCCATCCCAATAAAGGTGTGTGTTGAAAGATTCTTGATCGTGACCTTGTGCCAAACTGTATAATATGACATTCTTAGTTAACAAGTGCATAGTACAAAGGAATAACATTACCTAAAAACCTGTTGTATTTTATTGATATTTTTATGTTTAACTTCTTCTACCTTTCAGAATTGTAGTTCAGTAATTGATTTAAAAAATATTAAGTAGTACACTCTATGATGAATGCTGACTATTGATAGGATCAGGTTTGCTTGTTTTCTAACAGACAACTCTGTATTTTCCCTGAAAGACTTTTCTTTCTCTGTTTTCTATCCTGGTACTGAAGTAACTTTCTACCTCTGGTTTGGGACAAAGACTGATCACCTGCAATGAGGAAGAAGGAACTTACTGTATGTACATTAATGTTCTGCATAAGTAGTTACATTTCAGCAATCACTGAAAAACATGTACTAGAAAGTTATGAAGAACTTTGTTTCTTGGTGACAGGACTTGGAATATGATTTGGCAAGCCAAGCAGTACACTCTGTTCTTCCTGCTTTGACAATGGCCCATAATGATATCCCCTTAAGTCTCTGTAACCTCTGCCTCAATTCACCCCCCTTTGTGCCAAGGCAAATGTCATACACGTGCCATGTTTTATGTTTGTCATATCAGAGTAAAGAACTAGATTTTGTTTTGTATAATCTGCAATATTCTGCTTTGGAGATATGGATCATTGCATTTCTATAACAAAACTGGATTCAGAAAGGCCCAAAAAGCTTTCTGCCTTTTCATTCACTGTATATGCTATTTTTCCCTTTCTAGGATTTATTAAGGGCAGTACGTACAATTGGAAATGTAGCAATGTTTTTTCTAATGAATTTGTCCATTAATAACAAACGATGGAACAGGAGCTTCAGATCTGAGTTGAAAATCATGCCATTATGTGCCATGAATGTTCTGCAAGGGACTGTCATTTTCTGTAGATTATACAAAACAAAATCTAGTTCTTTACTCTGATATGACAAACATAAAACATGGCACGTGTATGACATTTGCCTTGGCACAAAGGGGGGTGAATTGAGGCAGAGGTTACAGAGACTAAAGGGGATGTCATGGTTGCATGGTAGAGTATGCTTTTACATTTCTCTGTGTTAACAAGTATAGATAAAGGCTCTGGGAATCTCCAACAGTGGTAATTATTTGTGAACTAAATTTTCTCATGCTAGTATTGTAATATGCTGAAGTTCTCTGGATGAGTACTGTGCCTTCTTACCAACTCAGCTCTGATAGACCAGACCTTGGCATCTCTTTATTCTTGTAGCCTTACAATATAAATTCTGTGTTGGTTCCTGTTTGTTTCCTTTTCTTCAAGCATCTTGTCAGACTATTTTGTAAAAGGACATGGACTTTTGTTAATGGTCTGGCAATTCTTTCTAAGGTACTGTTTTTTCAGTCAGCCATTTTTAAATGCCAGTAAGTGGTTGAACTGGACTCTGTGGTTTCTAATCCCTCAAGCAATTATTTCCTTCCCTCACCTTCCCTGCAGCCTCTTTCTACAGCTGGTTGATGCCAAATCACTTGTGTTTACCAATTTGGATTACTTTTCTAGTTCTACTCCACCTAGAAAATGTGTTTCTCTGGTAATGAATTCAGCAAATATTGTTGCCATGAACCAATCATAGCTGCATGGCTAGCTCATTCTGGAGCTTCTGACAGTGTTTGTTACTGAAAGGTCAGAAAAGCCATTTTTTACTTTATACAGAAGAAAACCCTAAATATTGATACAATACATATTGTATAAAGAGACAGGTCTTCTATCTGTTTATCTGTTTTTGTCTCTCAGCTCTGTCATCTTCATTCAAAATATTCTGTATAACTCCTCCAAAAAGTCAGGGTTTGTCTCTGTTTGAACTGTGAGAGCCCTGTACAGACATGGGATCAACTAAATCTGTGTTCTCATCTTCCTTACCTTAGAAATAATTTTATGGTTTTCATGGGAAGACTACATAGAAGTCTGAGTAACAGCTGCTCACAGAACTGTTTTAGCTCAGCTCTACTCTTTAACCATCCTTCAGAACAAAATTTGGGAATGCCTCTGGGGATCTCATTTTGCAGGTCAAAGTGAGAGCTGATTCAGGTACAGATGCCACTTTCCCAACCACATAATGTCTAGATTTGTTCATATTGGACAAGTACAGTGCACTTTGCATCGACTCTGTTACTGAATTCAAGAACCAGATGCCAAGGATCTCGTTTTTGTCTTCATTCTTGAAATGACTAAAGCTTTTACTAGCATGTTACATACTGCAACCTGGTAATTTTCTTTACCCTTTACTGAAATAGGATACATTTCAGTAAGTTGAAAAATCAGCAATGCATTACTGAAAAGGAAGCACACCCAAGCATGTTAATGTGGGATGGAAGGAAATGATGACCTGGTAAATGACCAAGTTAACCATCTTCCATGAGCTGACCTCTCTGCTCTTGGGAATCAGATTCATGACTTTTTACTTAAATATTTATTTAAATATTATGAGTCAGAGCTGAAAATGTGAAAAGTTGGTATTGCTATATGGGTGCAATTGCAATACAGAGAAGAGAAAGGCAAAAATGTTAGAAAAGCTTATAGCGGTGTCCTATAAAGCAGTTATATGACTAGACACAGGGCCAATAAGTGTTTAGATACATAAACAGGAAGGCAGCTCTAAATGTTTTTATATCCCACCTACAGCCAACCCACAAAAAGTAGTGGAAAGAGGTGCATATGTATGCACCTAGACCTTTCTGAATCTTGGTCTATCTTCTTATGAATATGCCTGCAATCTGGAATCCTGGTGCCCTATGAAGTATTTGTACTTTGCCTAATCCATAGCTGGGGAAAAAAGACTTTCTTTGGGAGAAAATTTGAAAGCAGCTGATGCATCTTTTCTTAACAAAATAGTGGAGCACTTTTTCAGGATGGGGAAAACTTTGGCACTGCTGCATTTCTCAGTCAAAAGGAATCACACTTTATTTTTCATCCTATAGTGACATTTACTTATTGCCATGCAAAACTTGGATAAGGAACTTCTTCCTTCCAGTTGTGTTTCTACCAGAGTACAACAAGTAAGTTGGTCTTTTACTGGATGTGAGTGGGTGAATTCCAGAGAAATGAATCTACAGTAGGACTTTAGATACCAACAAGAGGGTGCTAATTTCAGGCTGGTGTCTAAACTCCTCTGCAGTCAATGCCGGAGTCAGCCCATTGGCAGTGATTTATTTGACTGATACGTCTGCCGTAGGATGAGTTAGTTGCTCTCTGGAACCCTCTGGCTGTGCTGCTTAGCCCCTTCTTGACTACAGAGGAAACCTAAACACCTACATTAGGAGATGAATTCCATGCTTGGAGTTCAACTGGGAATATATGGTCATTCTGTCCTTGCTTCCAGGTCAGTTTCTGAATTTTATATGAAGCCTGCTCTAAGTAAAACTCAATATAAATCCCTCAAACCAGACAGAGAGCTACAGTTGCATTTGCAGAGTTGTGGTTGTGTTGGCATACTCAGAGATGGCAACCATGCCATTGCTTCAGCTAACTGAAGTAGGGGAACTCCCAGTTTCTGAATCATGTTCAGGCTGAGGCATGAATGATGTACCAGCTTCTGGGCATGCAGTTACTGTTCCAGGACTTCAGGTCAGAGACTCAAGTGGATGTAGTGTATAGAAGCCTTTAAGATTAGGTGTCAGCTGAGGGCAAAGCAGAGAAGGCAGAAGTGGGTTGCAGTCTGGGGTCTAGTTGCCTTCAGTTTGCTTTAGTATCATTTTATGTACCCCCCCTTTTTTTTTTTTTTTTAATTTTAGTTGACCTTCGGAAATACAAAGCTGCAGCAAATTTGTTATTAAGCATTTTGATACCAACACCTTTTTGAAACCTCTTGTTCCATGTTTTCGACTGTGAATAGCTTCATAATTTTTTTTCAGAAATTATGTTATTTAAGGAAGTATTTCTTCAGTCTGTTAGTTTAAGACAATAGTGAACGACATGAGATCTTTAAATTGCCTTCTTTCATCTCACTTTCAGAGAGTGTAGTGTATTTTTTATTTCCATTCTCCTGTTTTCAATGTTGCTCTTTTATGAGGTTTTTTTTCTTTGTTTTGATGCAGTCATACTCCGTATTCTCTACTTATTTTGTAGATGTGTATGTATTTTTTTTATTATTTGGCTAATATTTGCATTTGAAGCTTTTAATTAAGTTCCACTTTTGTGCTGCTCTTAAAATTAATTTATTTTTTTGCCTGGAAGGAATTGCAGCTCATTGTAAGTTTCTTACTGACTTTTTTTTTTTTCAGAAGGCAATTTCTGTGAAAAAACAAAGGGTTGTGTTTACATATATTGCCATTCACATTATTCAGTCTAGTGGGCATTATTACTGTCAGCTATTGATTAAATCCTCTTTGTAAAGGGTTCCTCTGGATATATTTGGCATGATTAAGTACTCTCTAATTGTGATGCAGAGTTCGATGCTTAATACTGCTTTCTCTGTTCAAATGACTTAGATCATTTTTTTTTTTTTTAAATATTAATTAAATGAAATAGTTTACACTTTTATGCCATCAGGAATTCTTTTCTGCCTTGCTGTCTGGCCTCATTTTTGCTGTGCATTACAGCTGTAATCACCAAAACACCTAGTGAGATGATAGATGGGCACATGACCCTAGACAAACTTCACCCTAGGGGAAATAATGATTGGATTGTTTTTNTTGGTTTTTTTTTTCCTTTTTTTTTTTTTTTTTTTTTTTCTTTTCCTTCTTTTACTGCTACATTTGAGTTTTGTTTGTGCATTGTGTTTTCTTTCTTTTACATAGCGGATATAACTGGTTATGCAATATGTACAGTCTCTTGCCCAAGGCTGATTTTAGCTTTGGTTTGGGAATGGGATTATTGTGTGTACTCTGGGCAGAAGGGTTTCTCCCTGACAGTAGCTGTCAGACTGGTAGTAAATTCCAGCTCCCTTGTAAGGACAACCCTTTGATGGAAAAAGAGACAGAGGACACAGCAGTTTTGAGTGTGGGACTTCTCGGAAAAACATACAATTAGTTTAGCTTTCCAAAAATATATTTGAATATGTAAACGAAGGCTGTCTGGAGTCAGCTCTAAGCTTTCTGGATGTTATGCAAGGTTTATGCAGTGATTACTGAGCATTTCCATGGAAGGGTAGCAATTACTGCTGTAACCCTTACATTAGATGACACATACACAGACAGTGAAATACTGGAAGAGAAAAATAAATCTAGTCAGAACAATACCCACAGGTTAAATCCACTATGAGCAACGTATAATGAGGGGATTAGAGAAAACGAAGTGCTAGGTCTTTAAACTAAAGGATGAGTAGAGGACAGGTGTGGAAAGGGGGCAGATAGATGCATGTTCAGTGTGCAAAAGCCAAGCACATCTCACCTGAGAGGTATTAGGTCAGTCCTGCTTAGTACTGGCTCCTCTGTGCAGTCTGTGTGCATTCCCTTTGCTCTGGCTGTGCTTCTCTCACAGGAGGAGGATGCTTCTGATCAGATCTACAGCTGGAAAATGACAGGATGGATATGATTGGGAGCTGCAGGAAACAGCCCATCACCTGTACCCATGTGCTTCCCTTAAATTCTTAACTCTAATTAAAGAAGACTAGAAAGGAAGTAAGTGGGGTACACAAGGACATTTCAGACTCTTATCTAAGCTAGGTTAGCTAGATCTTGAGCCCATCTTCTTGAGAAATATGAAGATATTAACTGGTCTGTGTATGCTAGCAGCCTTCCAAGGGAGGGCAGAAAGTCTGATTTGGAAACAGGAGGATTTTTTTGATCCAAGTGAGCAAACTGAATGTATTGAGTACAAAACCAGTTTCTTTCCTCCTTAAGCATTTAAGATGAGTTTTTATTACTCTGTCTTCAGTACTAGCTGTACTTTTGTTCAGTGGATTGAAAAACGTGTTTTACTCCACTTCAGAGTGAAAGAGGAATTAATAAAAACTAAGAAGATTAGCTAGGACTGAGCATGACTGACAGCAGAAAGATGTTGATTATTTGAACACAATAAACAAATTCTACTCACATGAGTTTTTAAATTTACTTTGTTTTTCTACCTTTTAAGGCAAATTGATTAAAAGGCTTCATTATCTGCATCAGACAAGTTATGTCAAGGAAGAACGGGTTGCCAAGGAGCTTGCTAACACCTTTTACATCTTAATTTGAATTTTCCAACTAGTTTACATTTTAGCTAAATGGATATTTTCAAGTGAAAATGTTTTGATTTCTGATGAAGTTGACACATTTCATTTTCTGTTTTTAAGCATAAGTCCATGCATGAATGTAGATATGAAAAATGCAAAGCAAACAACAAATTTATTTTCTAAATTTCCTGAGTTTTTTTGTTTTGTTTTGTGTTTTGTTGTTGTTGGTTTTTTTTGTTTGTTTGTTTGTTGTTTTTTTTTTAGAATTCTGTATTTAGCTACTGATTTTGAAAGCAGGGGGATCTCATCTCTGTTAATTATGGATTCTCTTTACAGTTTTTCTGGTGACATTTATGGGAAGTTGGGAAGAAATTATTAAGAAAGGGTTGGAGTAGAGTTGAAATAGTCTTACTTCAGACATAACATGCACATAGAAATTATGTAAAACTCAGGAGCTCTTACTGCAACTGTAGAAAACTAGATACAGAAATTTAAGCAGTAAATCTGATTCTGGTTTCCTTCTGAGAAAAATCCAACTCTGAACTACTTGCAATGACTGACTTGTTTTGTTTTTTTTTTTTTCTCAATATTAATGAAATACTTTTCTTTTAAACAGTCTCATATCAGCCACTGAAAGCCTTGTGAAATCTGACTTGTGCTTAGTCTTTTACAGAGGATACAAACTTGTTTGGTGAGCCAATTGAAATAAAGAGGTGAACAGAAGATATGTCCAGTTAAGGAACTTGACAGTGCAAGTGTTGCCAACTCATCTGAGAAGTGTACCCATCTGGCTGGGGAGTCCTGCTCACGTTCACTGAGTAAATAAAGATGCTGCTACATCTAGTTTGCCATCCCAAAACTTGCCACCACCTCTTTAGATTTGGTGAAATGTGTATGCGCAGCATCAGTAGGTTCAGTCCATGGTCTAATGTCTTCTCACAAACCACATCTTCATTAGCGCTTTAAGCTGCAGTGTGAACTAGAACAATCAAGTCATGTATTTCCATCTGTTGTGGTGTGACCTCTCTAGGAGAATGACATGAGGAGTTGGAGATGGTGATACATTAAAACATTTCTGCTAGGATTGTCGAAGTTCATCTATTGTAATCCCAATTCACAAGCCTAAACCATTCTATTCTCAAGAAAACCCTGATAAAACAAAATAAACCCCCACAACAAACACCAGCTCCCTGTCCCTGTTTCCCCACTCCCCCAATGTGCCTATTAAATTTTTTGTTGTTATTGTTGGGTTTTTTTTGTTGGTGGTGTTTTTTTTTTCCTTGTTGGTTGGTGTTTTTTTTTGGGTTTTTTTTGTTTTGTTTTTTTTTTTGCTGTCCGTGTTTTTTTGCAGTTGGTGTTTTTTTGGGGTTTTTTTGTTTTAAATGGAGATTGTTATTACATATAGGTTTATATGAGAAAGCATCAGGGAAAAGAGGAGGATAGGCTGGAGAAGACAATACTCCAGAGTGACCTTACAGCAGCCTTCTACTACCTAAATGGGGCATACAAGAAAGCTGTAGATGGACTTTTGACAAAGGCATGTGCTGGTAGAACAAGAGGGAATGGCTTCAAACTGAAAGAGTAGGGATTGTGAGGCACTGGAACAGGTTGCCCAGAGAAGTTGTGGATGCCCCATCCCTGGAAGTGTTCAAGGCTAGATTGGACAGACTTTGATAAATGTGGTCTGGTGGAAGGTGTTCCTGCCTATGGCAAGGTCTTGAAACTAGATGCTCTTTAAGGTTCCCTCTAACCCAAACGATTCGATGATTCTTTGATTATATGACTAGACTTGATGACCTGAAAATGCTTCTAAGGATGGTTTGAAGTGTCAATGTCACTTGTATAATCAGTTTTTCTGTTTCAGATGCTCTGTCTGGTTTCTTGTATTGTATTATCTTGTATTTACCTTTGGACTTTATGAACAGTTCAAGTGTCAGTTTATAAGGAACTAAAGCTAGACAGAATTTTTACTTGTGTTTTATAAGTAGTGCTTTCTAGATGCTTTTTAATATTCCTGAGCTGACCCAAGACTTACCATTTTTGTCTGTTTCATGGAATATTCTGTATTGGAAAGGACCCACAAAGATCATTGAGTCCAGCTCTTTAGTGAATGGCCTGAACAGGGATCAAACCCGTGACCTTGGTTAATTAGCTCAGTTGCTTAGAGGATGGTGCTTATCTCAGGGTCTTGCTCAGGTGTAGACCAGCTTTTCTTTTATATCTCACAAAACTTTCTTTAGCAGCTTCTTTTCACTTCTATTTAAAAGTATAGTTAGAAAAATCAGATGGTTCACAGATGGCCTTTTTTTTTTTTACCTCAGCAGCACCATAAACCCCATATTTGCTGTAGCTCCAGAAGGAGTGTGTCAAGAAACTTGTAAGTGCTGCACTGCTTCAGAAAGAAAGGGAGAAATGTGAAGTGTGCTATGTCAGTGGCCAGGGCTTTCTGTCACCCTCAGGCTGTGTGCAGCTGGAACAACTACTTGTTTTGTATTTTTAATAATTCCCTTGGTGCTAAGCAGCATCTTGGACCTTCCCTGAGAAACATAAGCTTGGTTGAACGGAGGAAGCATCCACAATAGTCTGCGGTGGTAGAATAGATGCCCCATCTTTCCCTCTGGCCCCTGTGGAGTCTGAGCAGCAATTCACTTTCATGTTTTGCTGAAACAGGCAAACTAGAGCTGCTGAATGGTGCTGGGGAGAAAATCCATGGAAAACTGGATGGTCAGCTGAGTGGGAACCTATGCAACAGGTAGGGGGAGAAGGTGTGAAGCCAACAAGGAGGGAGGTAGGAAAAATAACATTTAAGTCATGTTTCAAATAGTTCTTTTGAGTAGCTGATGATGTCGGTAGTTTCTGAAAACATTTACAGCAGCTAAGTGCTTTACAGTTTATTTCAAGATGTGAACTAAACTAAATGACCAGCCTCTTTGTGATGATTCACCACATCTTAGATTTTCCAGTGATCACTTTTGTATTCTCTATGTAGTAAGGTTTTACATTGACTTACTCATTTTCAACTGTACTCCCTTGTAATGATAAAGATGTCTGCCTCTCTTTTCCTAAATCAAATGCCATTACTTCCTTTCTCACTCGTGCCTGTGAATCTAATGTTTAAAAAGGTCTAATTCTTCACACAGTGAGAAAAACAGGCACCAGGAAATGGATAAAAATTACTGAGTCTCACATTCTTGCAAAGTAGTTCTATTTTTCTTCAAAAATGTCTGCCAACAAAAGCAAAATCTCAATGTCTACCCTGACTTTCTCATTTCTCAAAGTTCTGTAACTGAAACTTTGTATGAATAGTGATTAATTTTTAAAATGTAGCATGTCATTTGTAGCACAGGTGTCATGGGTTAAAAAGACTGGAAACCATTCTTTATTGCATGATACTCTAAAAAGATCTGCATGAATAAATTTTTTAGATATCAGAGCATCTTGGCTGACAAAAATTCTTTACAGCTGTGTTTAGATAGAGTTAAAATAATACTGTCCATCTGCGTTATACTCTAATGTAATTTGACCAGTTAGTAAAACTGAAAGTACGTTATTAGAAACATACTGCTACTACTGTACAAATTTTCCAAAAATACCCAAGGGCGCTTTTGTTGATAAGATACTGCATTAACTTCTCTTCATAAAACTAAAACACAATCTCCCTCATCTTGTTCCCTGTCTCCTTTATAGAAGAAGGTAAGTCAGTATCTTTCAGTTCCGTGTGGGGGTTTTTTGTTTGTTTGTTTTCCTTGTTGGTAAACCTGGACACATGTAAAAATATTTAGCCCCTCTCCTCCCCTCTCTTCCCTGCAAAAACTTTATATACCTCCTCTTATTGAAAAGTGTAGAATTGTTTTAAACAAGTTACAGTATTAGTACCTTTCTTGTATGGTCCTATTGTAGCTCCATGAGCTGTGCATCAAAATCCAGCAGGCTTTGAAAGCCACTCTTTCCTTCTCAACTGTTCGGTTCTGAGACAGTAAATCTATTGTGCTCTGTCAGTCTTAGAGAAAATGGTTGAATCACTAGTTGAAACGTATGAAAGATAAGCCTGAAAAATGTGTGGAGAATAAGTATGGATGAAGTATGTATGTACTCAGTGTTTATGCATGGTGTTATTTAATTGGGATTTTTTTTTTTATATTTTGTTTTCCATTTGGCTGCATCAGTTTAGCTTTGTATTTCATCCTTCTGAGGAGTTAGAAAGCAAGTCATTATATTTTGGAGAAGTGCAATTTTTGTGTCATGACACGTAAGGCCTAATGAAAACTGGAAAGCACAAATTAAGATCCACTGAAGAAAGATTTATACATGTTTTCTTTGCGTCAGCTTTACAGATTAAGGAGAGCTTGCTGTGTTTTTGTTTGTTATTGGAATGAAGGCATTCATTAGACAGATTAGACCTTAGTGTGGCAAATAAAAAGACTTCAGGAGCTGCAGCAAAATACTCCTGTGTAAGAGAAAGGTAGTTGGTAGAAGTTTATTTGTTTCTCAAGGCATTGCATAAAAATGCATATACAAATCAAAGATCTTGACTGTGCTCCTAACAAGTAGATTTTCCAAGATGTGTTGCTGTGGCAGTAACAAATGCACAACCGTGGGTAAAGAGGTACATAGAGAGCACTTTAGACGACAATTATGAACTGTGTATGTTCACAATAATCTAAATGACTATGGAGAACAAATAATATAGTGCTTCTGAGTTCATTGACTAAGAAAGACTTGTAAATTCAACTAGTAATACAGTGTGAGAGAATATTATGGGTCAGGATTGACCAGCTTTTCTTATGAGACATTTTTTTTAATGACTTTCATTTAAACTTGAAATTGAAAAAGATCCCCTTGATTAGTGCTATTAAAACTTAAAATCAAGCCTCAAGACTAAGAACTAGAAACATACTGCCACAGAGGCCATTAGAGGGAACATGCTGCTTGAGGCATATCTGCCAAAAGCCTGCAAATTTTTTTTCAATGATTTCCTAGAATTTCACGAAAGGATTGAGAGTATGTAGTAAACTTAAAAATTTAAATGCAGTTCTGTCTGCTGTGGCTGGTGAATCACAACCAATCTCAGTCTTAATTTTAACTCTGATGCAGTTGCTGGTTTTACAACTCTTGTAACTTGCTGTAATGCTCTTTCATGTAACCAAATTAAAAGGTATCCCTTCATGATCTTATAGATATGTACTTATTCAGTTGTCCCTTTTGTCTTAGAACATACTTCTTTCTGCAGAAACTTTCTTCTTTTTTTATTTCCTCAATTTTTTTTCTTGCAGATTATCCCTTTTCAAACAGACATTTTTTAACATAATAAAGCCATTTTTGCTGATCTATTAGGGAATGGGAAGATAAATGTAATTTGGGCTGAAATGCAGAAAACTTTGAGATAAATTGCAGAAAACCCAGACAAGTCACAAGCATCAGAAATTATATTTCCCCCTCCTTCTCACTTCCAAGTGGTAATAGTTCTGCCTCTCTCCTCCACAGAAGTCTTGACTATAACAAAATATGAAAAATCTTACATTGATAATGCTTTTTTTTAAATTAGGTCTAAGATGAGAAGAACTGTTCTCAGTTTAACATTAGAGAGCAAAGATAATAATCTATGTTTAGATCCATGACTTGAATTCAAGTTAACTTACAGTTCTGGAACAGGCTCCCAGGATAGCAACCTTTTGAGCTGAGATCCAGATGTGGGATCTTAGCAAGTACCAGGACAACGAGACTGGATTGTTTTCTTGATTCCTCCAATTCTTATGGTTTTTGTTTTAAAATAACTTCCATTCCTTTATTATATTGTGTGTAAGGCTGTAGCAAGTGCAATACGGACTCAGGAGCCTGCAATCCCCTGTCTGTTTTATGGTGGTTTTTTTTATCCTCAGGCATTTCCAAGGCGTACTTAGGTTAACATGACTTCAAGGAAAGAGTTTTCAGTACCAAGTCATTCCTAAATATACTGATAGTTTTTTTTGCAATCTCTTCAGAGTGAAACTTACCCTCTGTGTCCATGAGCTGGTCTTCTGTCTTTGGTGAATTCACACAAGGAACCTGGTAAATTTTAATAAGGTTGTTACTTTTAGTGAACATTCAGCTCATGAGTAGGGATTGCATTTTTAGGACTTTAAATTTGTACTATTTCTATCTGGAAAGATACATTTTAGCCTGGTTCCTCCTAACACAGTATTAACAATTTGGAAAAGTGAGCAATATAAAAATCTTGAAGTTATTAATAGGAAAGATGTTTTGGGCAGAAGTTTAAAAAAGAAAAAGAAAACCCACACAAAAAAAAACCCAAAACAAACCCCAAAAAACAAAGGAAAACCAAAATATTTCCACTAGCAGTAATTACTAGTAAAATATTGCTCCTGATGAAGTCTAATTTTAAATTCTGGGTGCAGAGTAATTGTCTTGTTGTTTTAGGGAAAAAGATACAAAGTGCATCTATAAAATTCAACTAAAAATGTTTTCCTGGGCTGCCTCATTGATTCACAACATCTTGCTGTGCATCCTTTATGATTAGGGATTTACGAACCATGTGGGTCACAGCATTGTTCTCAACTTTGGTTAATTCCTCTCTGCTGAGGACCCCGAGTGTGTCATATACTAAATATCCTTGGTCTCTTCAGCTCTGAGAGATTTTTACAGCAGTTTTGTGTGTCCATGTTATAGTCTTAAGCAGAAGCATAATCAGCATATCTGCTGGGGAATTTGTTTTTACTTTTTGGTGTGATTCCACCATGTCTTTTGACTGCACCATAAAAAAATATTAGGTGAAGGGAAGCTAAAGTTTTTGGCAGCTACTTATGTTTCTGTTGGATCTTTCCCCCAGGAGAGGTGTTAGAGGGAGTTTGGACTGTGTAGTGAGCTCACTGGTAGAATGCTACTGTTAAAATCATCAGCAATAGAGAGGCCAAATTCACAAAAACCCAGATTGTTAACAGGTCATTAAAGCTGACAAGAGCCATATTTATCTCTTTGTGCCTCTGCTCTTTCAGACTCTACAAAATTCAAGTGAATGACACCCTGAGATGATTTAGACTGCTGTATAAATCTAATTTAATTTTTACCCTTTTGCTTTCCATCTCCCTTTCTATTTCCAACCCTGCTGCTTCCAGGGATGCTGTCCCCCTATTAATTCTCTGTTGCTTTTTTTTTTTTTTTTTTTTTTTGGG